>MU377087.1:47069-120808 GCA_022495195.1 Xylaria digitata
ATTTTTTTTGGGTGGGGTATAATTTGGGGCCAAATCCTTTATTTATTTATCTGTTTGTTTTTGGGGGTAAAAAACTAGGGGGCCTTTTACCGCCCCCCCCCCCCCCCCCCCCAACAGTGTCCCCAGAGCCGCTATACCCGAGTTGTCACGTGTTGTGGGTACAATAAGCTGTGTGTGCTTTAAGATACGTAACAGGTACCATCCTGCCGGGTTCCGTTTGCCTCAACACCTTCAACTCCACGAGAGCGAAATACTTCTGATTACTCGGTCGCAATAGCTTTCCCTCCAAAATGTTGGAAACAAGAAGTGGTTTCTAGCTGTATATCATTCATTCTACAACTAGCCTCAATAAGTTAAAACTTCAGGACCTAGTGTAAGACGCTTACAAGGAATGATATACAGCGAAAATGAGGACCTATAAGTAGGTAGGTGTGCATCAAACCACCAATTCCATCTTTAGCTTATCTCCCTTAACTATCTCATCCTTCAGTTCCATAAGCTCGGGGAGATCCCATGTCACATTGATGTATCGCCCTCCCAGCCATTCTCGCCTTTCTTTCGTTAGGTAGACAACCGAATCTCCCGTTAATTCGGGCGTTTCAACGAAAACTGCAAATAGTTGTTAGCGCTAACACTGTATTACACGCCGAAAGGGGTCCGCCGTGCTTCTAGACTCACTGTGAGCTAGCTCCTCTGCCATCTTGCCGTCAGGGCCGAGCGTCATGTCAGTGGGTACATTTCCAGGGTGTATGGTTATTGCAATGATTCCCTTGGAGCTATACTCGGCATGAAGAAACTCGGTGAGTCTTAAAACGGCGAGCTTTGAGAGCTGGTACGCGCTGTAGCCCGGTGAGCGCAATTGCGAACCCACACTACTGACAGTTAGAAACGTGCTCAACCCCCCGACTTCGAGCATAAGTGGCGTGAGAGCGCGCATCACAAGATACGGTCCCTTGAGGTTGACAGCCATCGTATTCCACCATCCTTCGGGATCTGTGTCTGCTATAAGGCCCCCGCCAAGACCGGTCCCCGCGTTGTTGACCACGATGTCAATGCGGCCAAAGGTCTTCTTGATCTCGGCTGCTGCCGCATCGACGCTCTCCCGGATTGCCACGTCGAGCTTCAATTCGAGAATCTTTGGCTCTGGTTTCCCCACATTGGCCGCGGCCTCCCGCAATGCCTGAGCAGTCTCCCTGAGGCTTGATCTTCCGCCTATGGCGATCATCGATGCTCCCGCCTTGGCAAAGGAGACACTGATGCCCCTGCCTATGCCCCTGGTCGCTCCGCTGATGAAAACCGCCTTCCCGCTTAAGTCGGCCTTAGCCGAGTCGATAGCAGGATAAGTATCATTGTGGACGACCGAGGTTGTGTCGTAGTCGCCTGCACAATGGTTAATCAATCTGCAAGAGAGTCGGGAGGAATCAAACGTTATATACCTCGACCTTCAATGACGTTGGGGGACCCTCTTGGAGGCGGCATCTTAGGATTCAAGCTGTCGTAGCTGTTGTATCGTTTTCAAGAAGGCGTTGTCACTCGTAGTATTGATGGTTGAGTAGATAGTTGGGTAACGCTTCGACGATGAAGACAACGCTCAGACTTCATGATTTATATATCCTCATTCTCACAGGACCGACTCCACCGTAGGAGCAGTTAGGGATACAACACCAGACCTCCATCGCCAATTCTTGACCTGTCATAAATTAGATAGTAGCTCATGACTAGCTAATTAGCAGGAATATGTCGTCCTCTTAAGCGCGTCTTACTAATGTAAGTAGGCTCATCGATATAGGTATTCATTTAAGCACAGGGGTTAGATAGAATCCGTCATGCCAGAACTGTCTACCTTATACGATATACGGTTCACTAGAGTTAGTGATCTATTAAGTCCGAAGAGGTTAATTCCACAAAACCCGAAACCACATATTTCTCCGTGCTCAACGCCGATCATTACTATAGGTTCAGGGAAATTCGCGTCTTGGTAAGGCGGAGATACGGGCAAGGGTAAGCAAATGGAGTCGTCACGCATCTTTCCGTTCCGATAAAGTTAAACTTTGAGCATGCATCGAAGGATTATTGGCGTCACAGCTTTGTAATCCTTATTTTTTGCCCCCCCCCAACACGGAGATTATCCACGGTGTTTATCGAGATTCTATGCTAGAAGCTACCCCACATACCACTAGGTATTAAAAATGCCAGTCCCCATAAAGTTCCGTGGACTTGATCCGTGGAATTTGGACAGAACGAGCTTCTGATCCTTGCTTATTCTCACTTAACTCTTGCGGTCACCTACCTACACTGGCCGCCAAGGTATACTACCATATCCCGCCTAAATAGATACTTACCACCTATTCAAATATTCTAGAATAATAATCGTATATAAATAAAGAAAATTTGTATTATTATATAATTAATTTATATATATTTTGGTAATATATATAAGCTATTTTACGTTTTTTTTTAATTATATACTTAATTTTTACAATTATTTGTAAATAATTTATAGAAGTATTTCTTTAAAAGATACATACTTTGGATGGAGACTAAACTTAATTTGGGTATTGTGGGTATTATCTATAGACCCGAGTGGACCTGGTGGCCAACATAGCCAACCTAGGCGGCCAAAGTAGGTGGCCCTTAACGGTTCTATGTTGATAACATATCATCGAATTTCTTTCTTTTCTTATTCATAGAAGGCTCGCGAAAATTTAAGTCTTTATGGAAAGTCGGCTCTGAATACGTCATAAGGTCAAGGAATTAAAACACTAAGAGCAGCGATACAAGAGCATTGTTTAAAAGAAAGTGGGAACGCAGATGTTAAACTCTATCGAGGCCCAGCTAATGAATAAAGCATGGCGATCTGACCACGTACTTTAAATATTTAGTATATTTCATCAATAATAAGATATTCGAAAATTTTAGCCATCTACTAGAATCCGAGTATAGGGTATAGTGAATATTCGATATTGCGCAAAAAGCCCAATACTAACTTAACTTGCAATCTCTAGTATATACAAAATGCCCTCTATGTTCTTGTCTAAAAAGTACGATAGCCTTAGTACGTGCGGCGATCCAAGACAAAACACTTTCTAAAAGTATCTAGTCTCTTTGTTTATTTGTGCCGCCTAGGTCGTGGGTATAGCAATCCGATATGCTCATACCCAATGAAGATTACAGAGCTTACAAAGAGAATAGATAAGCTCATGAATCATAATTATAGGCAAATATCTGACGAGGAAGTAGTACACGTAGTTTTAAGGGTGACCAATTGATCAATAGGGGCGAAATAAAATAATCTAAAAGCCACATATAGAATTAGGGGGGAACGCCTCGAGTCCTCGGATACGGGCACAACCTAGGCAAATCTATTTTGCGACTTTCGGATAGGTTTTACCCCTAAAGTGCGAAATTTTATTATCTGATTCGATTATTCAGTTTCATAGGGCATTACGTGGATCAGTGCTATGAAAATGTACGTAGAAATATATATCTACGTGCTAAGGCGAGCACCCTAGCTAGATATACAGGGCGTTGGAGATGTGGCTGCTAAGTCTCAAAAAAGAGGAACTATGTCGCCAGTTCAATATTGAAACGACCGAAATTATCTCGCCGCGAGAGACAAGGGGGTAAATGGGGCATCGGTCGCACATGTAGAGATAGCCCATATGCTACATTCTCCATACCGACCAATCTCATCTCACTTATTAAGCTTCATTTCAATATCTAGAGGCCCAAAACTAAAAGTCGGATCTCCTATTTATCCCGTAAGTCTCCACAATACTATGAGAAGTAGAACATATTTGAGTCGATCACTTGACTGTCTTTTAGTCACTTATTATAACAACGAGCTTTTTGTGGGGTTGTTGGTAGCTAGAAGGGTCAGGTTTCTGCACGGAACAAGGGGTATGCTCTAATATTCCAGCAATGAGTACATATTCCTAGGGGATCACTTAAGGGGTGCCGATATGGGTTAATGGAAGACATAAGCGATGGCCAGGAGATAAATTCGTACTTTAAGAAGAATAAACGGCGCTCCTGATTTGACGGCATATGTGAGAAGAGTTCAGACGAAATTGGATATCGAGGTTCATGTTTTTAATAGATTTACTAGTAAGTCTGTTTATGTAATTTCTTTTCTGAGCTATCATATATGCAGCCACCCCCCCTTTGTCTTCCTTCCTCGATATTGCGTCGACGACTTACCTATTACCTTCTACCTGCCTTCTTCAACACTCACCCACCCACCGACACACACACCCACACACCGTACGCCATTGTTTTTATTGCATTTTCGAGGAGGTTAGCCTATTATACGTGTTTCTGTCTCCGAGGGTATCTCTTCTAGGTTCTACTACTGGTTATAGGCTTCTCGAGATGGATAACTTTTCTGATTTTGAGAATACCGTCCGCTTAACACTCTTCGCGGTTCTAATGTCCGTGTTTATAGCTATCGCTCTAGTTTCTGTTAGCATGCTTTCGTTTCGGGCCATATTAGACCAGGAACAATATAACAAGTTCTCTCTATTACCTACCCACCATCCGTCATCACGGTCATCCAGTTCACGGAGTGGTTCAAAGCGACCACGAACGCAAAGCCCCGTTGTACAACCCGTTCGGTCTCCTCAAAAGCCCCAATACTCGAATATTCGGCAACCGGATGTTGTAATGGCCTTCAAAAACGCGTCTACTCAAGCTCCTCCGCCTATCCGGTCTGAAAGACGCAGCGTACCGCCGGTTCAAGCCTTCCCGATACCTGATCGAGAATCTACCAAGTTCGACCCTTGGTCTAGCGACACTCACGCCTCAAGCCAAAACCGGGCTGTTACTAGAACTCGAAAAGCCTTTCAGAACGATGCCCCTGACTGTCTCGGCCGGTCCCTCTGACCATATTAGGGCTTCTATTGCTTCTAGAAACCATCCAACTTATCTACATTCTTTACCTCCACTTACCTCCCTTACAAGTTCCTCAACGGAAACACAAATCCGCTTAACCTACCATTTTCACTCGTGGCATGTCGGTTTGAAAGAGTGCGTGGTTGGCAGACGACTGCTCGGTGGAAATTGAAGGCGGCTGAACCTGCTGCCCATATTCGAGTCGGCTAGTGGCGCGCCTATCGAATCGAAGATTAGGAAACCCAGGCGAGCGCATGCTAGGTGGGACTTTGGATACTCTTATCTACGAATAAGCTATATAAATCTATCACATAGCCGACTCTCTGTCGGTTAACTATGATCCTTGGTTAGCAAGGGGTTACTCTTTTAGTTCCCCATCGTCGACTTTATATTACGTTACATTTTAATCAACGGAAGCCTTAAATAAAAAGCCTATTATTTATATCTAAAAGCATACGAATTGGTCCGTATACCTACTTGTGTAGGGACAAATATGGACTTCTATATTCTATATATTCTCTTTGCACATTTTAACATGTTGAATCTACGCCTCAAATATTCAAGCGAAATAAGTGAACTATAGCCGTGGCTTCTTAACTATATGTGCGACTAAGCACCAATACATATAGGCATTTGCTGATTTATTCAAATGGGCAGTGCTTATGCTTGGCTTGCCGCACAAGGGTAATTCTGAATATTAGCCGAGCATGCAAAGCTCAAACTCAAAGCGCTGAGAAAACATTGAGACTTTATTGTACTAACTCTCCAACAAGAATCGTAGCTAGGCAATGCGGTTACTAGAGAACAATACATATATCTTGTATTAAGTCAGAAATGAGGCTTGTACTCCATAGCTGGGACCATCATCTTTCGTCGTTGTCGAATGTGATGACGCTATACAAGCCGTGGGAGAATACGACGTCTTGATAGGTGATGTACGGCTTGTCCCGCATCTTCGGCGACTAACACCCTGACCGAGTGAGGCCGCAGGATCACGTGCTAGATAGTCCGAAAAGAAAGCCTGCAAAACCCGGCGGAGTTTCCTCATTTGTTGAACTGCCGCTATCTGGTCTGGCTCCGTCTCCGGTCACCTAAGCTAGCCTAGGGAACGGTTTGACTAGAAGAAGGATGGCCGGCGCATCCATTAAGGTGGGCTTCCCCGCTCTCCACAATCGGCGACGGATACTTATCACATGCGCCCAAGAGTGCCCCCCGTGGTATTAATAATGATGATAGGAAAAGAGGAAAAAATTTTAGGTATAAGTAAACCTTGCGCCGCCGACATCGTCATCTGTTATCATAGTGGAGTGTGTCAGACAATGGGGGAGCAATTATCTGATGCCATCCCATACCAACGCGTGGCGTATCGGTTCACTCCCGCCCTCGTAATGGGTGGATGGCGGCCGAGCAGTACTGGCCGAGCACATCACAGATCACAAACACTCGCTCTAGCCTAGACCGCCTCGTTGCATTGCCATGCGGGTGCTCTACCCATCATAACATCACGGGACGGAGGCATCGTGAAGTCTCAGTTTAGCCTTTGCCCCTCCGGTCGGTCGCTGACAAGTCATTGAGCAAGGGGTACGGGAACTACCCAAAGAAAAAAAAAAACCTTCGCACATTTTTTCGTTTTAAATCTCTCTCTCCTCCTCTCCTCTTTCATTCTTTTCTTTGTTGGCCTCGTATTTACCTTTAGTTAGAAAATAAGTACGTAGGAATAACCTATAGTCACTACTAGTCAATAAATTTAGCCCCCCCATCTAAAGTGACGGGATAAGTCTCTCGATTGAGAGCACAACCTTCCTCTAGAATGGAGGCGACTTTATTTCAAGCACTCGTCCGGGTCGAGTCTGACTCGCTTCCCCAGGCTCCTCAAAGGGCCGTCCCGAGGACCTATCCCGCCGTCCCCCAGCGCGACAATGACGTTGAGCTGAAACCGCTGACAAGGCCGTCGGCACCGACCCCGTCAAACGTCTCTACGCCTCGCGAGGAGCGGGATCTGGAGATGAGCGCTCCGGCTACACCCGGCGAGCCGCTCGCTGATCCAATGAATGCCTTCGAGGCCCTGCCGGGCCTCACGGACCCACCCATGAACAAGTTCCGGTTCGCTGCGTGCTGCACTCAGAACTTTCTTAACGGTATCAACGACTCCGCTCCCGGTGCCTTGATCCCGTATATCGAAAAGTGAGTTCGTTGATACCAAAAAGGGACTGCGTATGGTTGCTGCCGTGCTCACCAAGCCTGTAATAGGTATTATAACATTGGATACGCTACTGTCTCGCTTATCTTCATCGGCAATGCGTTGGGGTACATCGCCGCCGCCCCTCTCGTCGACGCCATCCGCATGCGTCTGGGACGGGCGAAGACCTGTTCACTGGCGAGTGTCAGCATGGCACTGGGATTTATCCCTCTCGTGGCGGCAGCGCCTTTCCCGGCCATTGTGGTGGGGTACTTCTTCATCGGCTTCGGGTCTGCCTTGAATCAGGCCATCGGTAACGTATGTAATCCCGCGGGGTCAACCCCCCTGAATTCTAGGTCTTGAGTGACGCTAACCCCTATCTATGAAGGTATTCACTGCAAACCTGAAAAACGGGACGGTACTACTAGGTTGTCTGCACGGCAGCTACGGGATAGGCGGCATCATCGGTCCGCTGATCGCCACCAGCATCGTCTCTAACCTGGGTGAGAATGCCTGGAGCCGCTTCTATTTCCTCACCATCTCGTTCTCCGTCGTGTGCGCCGCGTTCTATCTGTGGGCGTTCTGGAACTACGAGAACGAGACCTCGGCTACCGAGATGCTCACCGTCACGTCGACCGGGCAATCGGCCACGCCGCGGGCCGAGATATCCGCCATGCTGCGCGCCTTCAAGTCGCGCGTCGTGCTCCTCGGCGCGACGTTCATCTTCGCGTACCAGGGCGCCGAGGTCTCGATCTCCGGATGGGTCATCTCCTTCCTGATCGCGACGCGCAACGGTAACCCGTCGGCCGTCGGAAACGTCACGTCCGGTTTCTGGGGTGGCATCACGCTCGGCCGGTTCGCGCTCTCGCCGATCGGCGCGCGCATCGGCGAGAAGCGATTCGTCTACTTCCTGACCGTCGGCGCCGCCGTGTTCCAGCTGCTGGTGTGGTTCGTGCCCAACATCATTGGAGAAGCTGTGTCCCTCGCCATCGTCGGGCTCCTGCTCGGTCCTATCTATCCGTGTGCTGCGACAGTGTTCACGCGCAACCTCTCGCGGCAGGAGCAGGTCAGTGGGCTGGGCGTGATTAGTGCGTTTGGCAGTTCTGGTGGCGCCGTCGCGCCCTTCACTACGGGTCTGCTGGCCCAGGCTGCTGGAACATTCGTACTCCATCCCATCGCGATCGGCCTGTTTGGTGCCATGCTCGTCTGTTGGTTTGTCTTGCCGACTACCAGGAAGAGAAGCGAGTAAAAAGGATGGCGCTGGGAGACTAATAACAGACAAAGTAGGGACACTACCTACTAATATTTGGATGACCATTGAGTATATATTGGCCGTAGTCATAGAGTAATCTGCTTAGGATTTTAAAATGATGTAGACAGCGCGCCCTGGTTTGGTTTGGTAATGGGAACTGCGAGATAAAAGTGTGGGCAATAAAAAATCTAAATTTTCAGAATAAATTGGTAGTCTAGTACCGTCTTGATTTATGTAAATATTGAAATCTATGAGAGGAATCTATCCATCTATCTAGTCTTCTGATGCAATGAGCCTGATACTATCGCCGAATATGCCATGATCTATGCCCAGTAACTCACGTATGCAATTCTTCATCTAATGCACCGTTTATGTTTATTTTGTACCAGTGGCAGCTTGTTGGACGCTGATCTTGCCGTCAACGACGTCCGCGACAATCTTGTGTATATCGGAGAAGTCGTTGAATACTGTGAAAGGGACGCTTTCCTTTTCGCAGTAGGTAACGAGGTCTATGTTGGTCAGCCTTCGACTACCGTGCAGAATGGGAAAGGGGTGACCTACCTCTACCTGCCTTAGCGAATAGCAGATCCGTCTCCTTAGCCGCAGAGAGGTCAGAAACACCATCTCCAGCGTAAAACATGACGGGCCGATCCGGAAGAGCGGCGTAAGGTCGGATCTCGAGGCTCTTATCATGACCGAATGAACTATTCTCAATTTTAGCATAAGATCTATTCTAATTCTTGTTAATATGAGATGGATTTAGCTACGAATCCTTACCTGTCATCATGGTATTCAATGTCCCATCCGTTCTCGTCGTTGATGCTTTTACCCGGGCGAGCCTTTACATCGTTGCTAACAATCTGCATAGCCGCAGCCTCCCCCTCGCCGACGAGGTGAGCTAAGAGGGCTCTGATTACAGGCTGCATGCCACCGCTTAGCACGACGATGGGTACATTGTTTGCCCGGCACTATTGTGAAACATATTAGTTCTATCTATTCACTCATTTTACACGTTGCGATCACGAGTGGTGTAGATGAGCTAGAGCAGGATTACGCCTAATAGAAAATATCCATACTGGCACTGTATTGATAGAGGAATATACAAGAAGAATAAATGAAGTTTATACACACCCAAGTCGCGAACTCTTTGAACGCAGGGTCTAGCTTGACGTTCTGTAAGAGAAGTTCAAGACACTGATCAAATGGTTTCGTGACACTGTCGAGCATCTCCTGGAAGGCATCACGGAAAGGACGGCCGTTATAGAGTACATCCTTGTTTCCTTGTCTCCGGAGCTCGACGCCGAAGCCTAGATTATCAGTCATCCAGTCATTGCTGTCCTGGAGAGTGATTGTCCCGTCGAAGTCGGTGAAAAAGATAGCCTTGGGGTTTGTGCGCAATGCGGGAAGTGATTGATTTGGAGTAGCCATGATGTCTGTAGGACCGTCGTATAGTCTAGCTAACTATTCTTCTTTTGGGAGATCAAATTTGACACGTCCGTTGCGGTCGCGTATCGGTCGCTTGACGAGAATGAAACTCTGAAAGAATGAGTGACGTCACCAGGAAATTCTTGTTGCCGTTCGTCCAAACTCGATTGCGGTATGACGGGGATTCGTCTTCGCAGTATTCTAAAAGAAAATAAGCGAAAAAAAGAAATGAAAGCAATAACAGGCAGATAAACCTCAAAGGTTTATGATGAAGAGGGTGAAGAGAAGCGGGTAGCGCTCCCACGTGCGGTTGACTCGTCGCGGGGTTTTTTTACTGCCCCTCCATATAAGATCGGCGTTTTTAGCGCTAGAGAGCAGCATTTGCAATGCAGCCCCTGAGCCGTAGTAGTACCAAGTGGCACATCACTGCGATAACGGTATCAATATTCCACGACTCTGGAGACGACTGACCGACTTATGCAGATAACCTGTTATTACTGCATGTGATCTGATAAAGCTCAGACAGAACTGCGTATCCCATCTTCGTGGTTCTGTATCGGTTTTATCTCCCGTCGAGACTAGGAAAATTCGGGCATGGATGAGCGCACCTAGTAGGACAAACGGTGATCCGAACTCATCCAAAGTTATGAATGGGTTCGATTGTGGTATCTTAAAGGAGAAGCGACCGCGCCGTCTTTTAGGCCGTACTGTGGTTGTGAGTAGTGATTCAAGACATGTGCGTGAACTTCGACTGGAGAGACATCCTTTTCAGACAGCTTACTCGTGTAAGCCGAGACGTTGCATTCACTGTCAATCATAGTTGGGTGTAAAGGCGCCATCTTGATTTTATCCAATGAGAAAATTCAAGCTGAGGAGGTTCTGACAAGCATGTGAAGGTCTCGCAAACTAATAAATTGTCGGCACTACTGGGTATATACAATAAAACAAGAAGAGCGTCACGGCCGCTCGCCTAAGAATGATGCAAATAGGAGATATACGTCGCGGACTGCGCATATGAGTCTGATTGTTAGGTATTTGACACTCACTACCCAAGTGTACGCTACCCAAGGCGAGGAGCTTCCGGGTGCGGTATTGAATCTCCAACGCCCTGCTGTAAGAGGTAAGATGAGAACAATTGAGCCAGGGTTGATGGGTAAATATTAAAAGAGGTTGTATAATATAGGGCACTATCTTCGGTGCAGTCTTGCCGATCGGGATGGGACTGGGGGTTGGTCATGCTATTATTATGCTATGAAATGTGGGCGGTTGTCCGTAGTCGCTCGTTCGTCTTCTGGGGCCATCAACCCGTTAACTCTCGGTGAGCACTCACTTAAACATATGATACGATCATTGAGATCTATAAGAAACCTATAATACAGTAGACCTACTCATGTATAAGAGTGCTACTATGTAGCTTGGAAGGGCAATTCATCAGAATACTGACGGAATCCGTCCGGAATCTTCCACGCTTAAAACCTTGGTAGGTTGTAAGCCCTGGTGTACCTACTATGTACCGTATGCTGCCTAATAGCAGCCTATAGGCGGGCTAGAAGGTGCTGGGAGGCGCTAGGAGGTTAGGTAGGCAGGTATCTAGGTACTACCCCACATGCTCGGCTAGGTACTACAACGCTAAATCTGAGGGGCAATGTTTCGCACGACAGCCTGGTTTGTGGCTCTGATGGAGAAGCATTATGGTTTACACCTGGGTATTCTAACCGGGACGGCATTACTATATAAGAACATTAATATGTTTCTTTATAGTATAAATAAAGACTCGCGGTAATGCCTAACACAACGGGCTAGTAGTCTCCCCGTCATATGTGACCACATGCTAACTCAGTGAGTGAGTGAGTGAGTGGGATTGTGACGGGCGCGGGGACTCTCTGAGACATTCTTCAACGCCATGCTTTACAATGCCGTGAAACTAGCGGATTGCGAGTTGCTGTGACACAAGAATTGAGTACACTACACTACTCCTACCAATTCTACATATCTACCTAGTCCTAATATTTTGAGGCGTTATCACACATCACAGCGTGTGAGTCAATATTGACCTGACAGAATACCCCTGCAGAGGACACTGTCCGAGTAAAATAGGAGGGTCGGTTGTCAGTACCTACGGGTAGCCGTGTTTAGTTAGTGTACCCCAGGTATATAGCAAGGTGAGCATGTGGCACTTGGGTGGGTAGACTAGGTACCTGCTAAAGTAGGTACCAGGTGATAGTATAGTACCTAATGTACCCTGACAACTCCACATTTCCTAGGTCCCACAGCTCTCTCCAGTCGTACGTACTGCTCCCCAGTACTACTACCCCCAAGTACTAGACCAGGTACACTATTACCCCCCCAGCTCAATTTGCCTTATCCAGTGGGCAGCGTGAAGTCGGGCTCATCCGGGGCCCTCGGGGTCTTGCTTCTCCCATACTACATAGTATGTACACCCATACACCCATACACGACGTGCATTGGAGCAAGTCCCAATCTATCAACATTCCATTACTCATACACGGAGTCAAGCATTTCAAATTCACCCGCCTCACCACGTATCACCTTCCTTGAAGAGCCATTTCTCGTCATTCCCTAGCTACTTACAGGATCATTGATAGCCGCAACTTCGCGGTCGAACCATATGCACATCTCACACCTCTTGCATTCTCCGATTCTCCGTTCGCTTGTTTGGTGGCATTTCAATTCTTTCTAAACCTCGCCGTGCTGTCTATCAACATCAACATCTACAATATTGGCATTCACATTAATATCGACACTCACACGTCACACGACCACCTCTGAAGTCACAACTGCCTACCTCTTCCCCACCTGCTGCACTTATTTGTATGTGACACTGCTGCGGCGTCAACTGGCAAAGCGGTGCCTTGTCCATCATATCTAACAGAGAGAAAAAAAACATTCTATAAATTCCTGTATCTGTACATTGATACTGCTTCTTCAATATTGAACACACATATTTAGCGTTTAGCGTTCTAGAGTCGTGCCGACACTCATCCGCACAAATTGTCGCCGCACTAAACGATCCGCCAACAAACCAGTCAAGCGATGCAGTTATGAACATGGGCCATATCTCTATTGTCGACACGTCCTAGCCTTACTCCTCGAATCAACCCCCGTTCTGTGGTACCTACAATTTCTGCTCCAAGATCGGCCCTACGAGATAACGAGCGAGTATGCCCGACAAACCCCTTACCATTGCCACCTACGCCGCCGGCGCTTCCCTAGCTGCCATAACCCTTGTTTACGTCTTTGCGCCTACCTACCTCATTGACAGCGACTCCAACTCGGCAAGGAAAAAAGGCGTCGTTGGCCTATTAAATCCGGCAAATGACTGTTTTATCAACTCGGTTCTTCAGGCCCTAGCCGGGCTTACTGACCTCCGTATCTACCTCATTCGAGAAGTCCATCGCCGAAATATAGACGAACCCTGGGTTTATGAGGAGATAGTGGAGGACCCCTCCCGCAAGAGTAACCCCGAGTGGAAAAATCAGAGTCTACAGTCGGGTATTGTGACCAAGGGTCTCAAGAATATCTTGGATGCCCTCAACGAACGGCCCATATACCGAAAGACGATATCAGCTTCGGGGTTCGTCAAAGTGCTCGAGACAGCATTCCGTCAGAGAATCAGCAGGCAGCAACAAGATGCACAGGAATTTCTGCAGATTGTGGCTGAAAGGCTGTGCGACGAGTATCATGCTGGACGCAGAGCACGAGACGCAGCTAAGAGTAAAGGTGCAACGATAAGACGCTTGTCGAGTGATCCTTCTTCGCCTGTGGACGGGGACGCGGTAGAGCAGCGTCTAGCAGGTCTCGCCCTTTACACGAACGGCGGTAAAGATGGGACGCCGTCAAACAGCGTGCCAACGATCCAGGCGGAGCCACCTGCGGATGACGATGAGGAGGAGGGGTTCCCTATGGAGGGCACCTATGAGAGCCAAATTGAGTGCCAAGTTTGTGGATTCAAGACGAAACCGGTTCAAAGCACATTCTGCACTCTGACATTGAGCGTGCCTCAGTCGAGATCTAGCTCGCTCAATACCTGCCTCGACGGGTTTTTCAAAACCGAGTATGTCGACGATTACAGATGTGAACGGTGCAGACTTGTGTATGCAAAGAAGCTGCTCGAGGTCCAGATGTCGCGATCCGCGTCGGATACCGTCAAGGAAGAAACGAGACAGTTTATTGGGAAAATCCAATTGCAGATTGATACTGACCCCGAAAATCCACCACCAGGTGTTGTGTTGCCGGAACTTCGAGACGCCCCTACGTGTCGCATTGCCAAACACACCCGTCTCACTAACTTCCCCAAGATCCTAGCCATCCACTTGTCCAGGTCTATATATGATAGTCACGTTTCACAAAAGAATCTGGCCAAGGTGTCATTCCCCGAACGTTTGTCTATCGGAGGCCTACTCTCCCAGAAGAAATACAAACTCCTCGGTGTTGTGTCACACAAGGGAAGTCACCACAGTGGTCACTACGAATCATTTCGAAGGCAGAATGTGAACCTACCGTATTCGACGACGAATGCATTCCAGCCTTCCGATATTTATACCCCGTCAGCAAATCCGACACCTGTCGCCACTCCAAGTCCATCTGCGACGCCTTTGCATAAATCAACAGCCCCAAGCCCAGTCGCATCCACATCTGACTTAATACCGAGGTCATCCGCCGACACATCGTCGGGTGGTTCTTCACGTTCGGTAGCGAATGCCCATCCGCCTAATCGGCCATCCGCCGCGTCTGTGAAAGAGCGCGATGCTGATGCTATCAGTCTAAAGTCAGTCGCAGCATCAGCTCGATCTACGATGTCACGACTATCACAATCTGCCAAGAATAGCCGTACTGACAGTTCACTTGGAAAAACCAAAACATCTACTTCTATAACCGAATCGGTATCTACGTCGAAACGTGGTGGAATACGAAACCGCCGACGGAAGCCAAGCGACCGATGGTGGCGGATCAGTGATGACAAGGTGAAAGAGGCTAAGACAAATGAAGTATTAGGTATGCAGCGGGAGGTGTACATGCTCTTCTACGAGTTGGAGCGGGAGGGCTCGGCGGAATCATAGGAGGACATTCGCCCACTCTTTGAGGATATCGAGAGAGTCGCAAGTTACAATGGCCCGGCCCAAGGCCGAGACCTTGTCGATGGCCTTTCCTTTTCTGCTTGGCTTGCCTTACGCGTACCGGCAAGACAGGGAATGCCCGGTCGGGTAGCAGCTGTCACGCGATATGTCATGAAAAGGGCCTGCAAGAAAGTCAAGAAAGTAGTAACGGAGTGGTGGAATAAGTACATGGGCTATTACGACTTCGCCGCGGATCCCGAAGGGATACAGGGTAAACAAGTACCAGTCACCCAGTGTGGCCTTTTCGAAGGGCAGCTAGAGCTGCACAAGGTAACAACAACACCGTAAACTCTAGATATTTCCATTGCAACAACGGCAATAGAAACGACGTCGGGAGCCAACCTTATTTACTCTCACCATCACCGCAATGATCATTATGGGATGTTTCGTACATAAATCATCAATGGCATACAGAAATGGCGTTTACGAACTCGCATCATCGTCAAGGCGTTGGCACATAAAAGGATCTCTTTTTTTTTCTTTTGCCTCTTTCCTGGCTGGATAAGACGCCGATATTCTTGTTTTTTTCTTTTTCCGATGGCTGAACTTGGGTTTATCTTGGCCCCGCTTGTACATTAATCTTGTGGGAGAGGATAAACGGTGTCTATAAAACTATGAAAGACAAGAGCCTGAGTGTATGCTGGCATCGATGTTACAGCGTCCTGAACTGAGAGGGCACTTCATGATGAGTAGCGCAGCATGAGCACTACGATTCTTGTGTTCGCATCATATTCAGTACATATGTAGAGTTAGAAACAAGGTCGTAGTTATTGATACTGCCGGCGGTACTTAAGTAGGTAGTTACGCAGCGTATCATTCATAATCACGCACGACGCATTTGTGCATCCTCAGTTAACGGTATAGTTGACGTAGCAGAGGTGCGGTGCGGAGGCGCAGTGCGGGGGTTCATGCGGGGCACAGAAACCTGTTTGTTGATATCAACCGTAACTTGAATACTCATAATCCGGATATAAACTGCCTCACGAGAATTACCGGAATCGTTGAGAGAACCCCAAAAGACAGGCAAAGAATTATCTTGGGAAAGAAATCAATCTATCATGGGGGATCGAAAGCCATTGATCGATGTAGGTTTAGGGACATGAGCCCTGAAAAGTGAACCCAACTGACAGCGAAATATACAGCTTGGGTTGAAGGATCCGGAGCTATTCCGTAACAATGCGTATGTCAACGGGGAATGGGTCGAGGCTAAATCAGGAAAGAGGTTCGAGATTATCGGTACGCAAACTTATCAGGACACTCCCTATCCATCTTTCTCCTAACTATCAACTCATCGAAGTCCAAATACGTAAATGCATATACATACATACGTGTTACATGTATTCTGTTCTAACTCACCGATCTCATAAAAGATCCGGGCACCAGCCAACCCTTCGCAACATGCCCGGACATGAGCACAGAAGACGTTGACGCCGCCGTGCAGGCGGCGGGCGCAGCGTTCGCCACGTACCGGACGTACACACCCCTCCAGCGCTCTATACTCCTGGCGAAATGGGACACCTTGATCCGCGAGAACAAGGAGGATATTGCCCGCATCCTCGTCCATGAGACAGGCAAACCACTCATCGAGGCCCGCGGAGAGATCGACTACGCCACCGGCTTTACGCGCTGGTTCGCAGGCGAGGCCGAGCGCATCCAGGGCGCCGTCTACCCCGCTGCCCTGCCCGGTCGCCGGATTTTCACTCTCAAGCAACCCATTGGCGTTGTCGCTGCACTGGTACCTTGGAATTTCCCCGTTGCCATGATTCTGAGGAAGGCGAGCACCGCTTTTGCGGCGGGATGCACGATGGTGGCAAAGCCGTCCCCGGAGACGCCCCTTACGTCACTTACGTTGGCGTACTTGGCCGAGAAGGCGGGGTTCCCTAAAGGCGTCTTCAATGTTCTGCCTACAACGCTAGACAACACGCCGGCCCTGAGCGAGGCGCTGTGCAAACACCCGACGGTCAAGAAGGTGTCGTTCACGGGCTCGGTAAGTCTGCCGCATCTCGGACATGGGGATGAATTAGCTAACGGACCAAAAGACTCGGGTGGGAAAGATCCTGTCGGCGCATTGCGCAGGCGGCTTGAAAAAACTCACACTTGAGCTAGGCGGCAATTGTCCAGTCCTCGTCTTCGACGATGCAAATCTCGAACAAGCCTGCGATGGTATGCGAACGCTCACTCATCCAACGCCCCGCCAGCGAGAAGGAGTACTGATTTGAGCGTCACAGCACTTATCCCCCTGAAGTTCAGAAACGCAGGCCAGGCTTGCATCGCCGCCAACCGCGTCTATGTGCAGCGTGGCATCTACGACAAATTCGCAAGCCTCCTAACGGAGAAGACGCGCGCGCTCCGCGTCGGGTACGGTCTAGAAGAAGGGACGACGATGGGCGCCCTGACCGTGTCGCAGGGCCTCGACAAGGTCGCCAGCCAGGTCGAGGATGCCAAGAGCAACGGCGGCACCATCCTCACCGGCGGAAACAGACTGAGCCTGAACAACGGGTTCTTCTTCGAGCCCACCATCATCGCGAACGCTACGCCGAGCATGAAGATCGCCTCCGAGGAAACGTTTGGCCCGCTGCTGGCCCTGTTCCCGTTCGATACGGAGGACGAGGCTGTCAAGGTCGCTAACGACACGAGCGTGAGTCCCCCTTCCCCCAACCCCCACGGGAATTTCTTTCTTTTGTTACGTTATGCTTGGCGCGGTGTTATGACCGCTAGTATAGGGGAGAATATTACACTTGTTAATGCACGAGGTTTCCGGAATACCCTCGTGGCTACGCTACTGCTATATACAAGGACTCTTCTTTGTTTTCTAGGTATCGCGGTAGTTGATTGTGACACGCAGACTTTGAGCTAACCGGATCTTGGTGGTTTTAGATGGGTCTCGCGTCGTACTGTTTTACGAAGAACGTCGATCGCCTATGGCGCCTCTTCGAAAACCTTGAGGCGGGCATGATTGGGCTGAATACCGGTAAGCCTTCGACCCCGGATCAGGTCTCACCGCATTCGTGTAGAATGAATGAGATGTGATACTGACATATACTCGTAGGAAATATGTCCTCAGCCGAATCGCCGTTTGGCGGCATCAAGGACTCGGGATACGGCAAGGAATCCGGCAAGGACGTCGCTATCAACGAGTATCTCATCACCAAGACGGGAACGTTCTCGCTTGAGGGCCAGTATTAGTCATGGAAATTTGGAGATAAGTCAAGGCGTGAACATGGTGGAATGAGACGTCATCTCAAGACGATTTTTAGATTGCTACTCTGTAACTAACGAACCCCGAATATGACGGGCGGTGAGAGGGAAAGGGGGGGAATATGAAGGAGATTAACGGAAGGCCACTATGGAGCAAAAATAACTTTTACGATGCTGGGGAAGGAATCCATAGGTCTACTAAGGACAGGTAGGGGGTTATGAATCACACTCTTACTGATAATCGTACTTTATTTAGGGAGACTCGAAGGTAACTTATATCCCGGATCAATTCACTACAGCTTTGGCTACTATTTCCTAGTTCAACAATACACGTCAACATTATAAATCGCATACGGTCCGACAGAAGATTCATAGCCGGCTTGCTTACACTACATGATAGCTTTCCTAAATATTTAAGAATATTTTTGAAATGCGGTATTAATAAATTAGAGATAAGGGTAGGTAAATAGCTTCCATTATTCCCTCCAGAGGGCCTCGTATAAACGCGGTCTTAAAATCATACTCTTCATCAGGTCTCATGAGATTTCTCACTTACCCTTTGAACCGCCCAGCATCATAAGATGTGAGTGCTTCTCTTTCATCTTCATCTCTAGGAACGCCTGAACAGGGTCAACTTTCTCCGACTTCGTGTCTCCCTCATTCTTCAAGTTCCCTTCATCTTCTGGCTTTGTCTCCAACTCGAGGCCTGCATCTCTCACATGCTTCATGCAATCCCCGTATGTATTATCTAGGTGTTTCCTCAGCTCCGCTATTTTCTCTTTCACATTTGAAAGCCTCCTGTCCAGTGTTGTCTTTTTGGTTCTGCAGCCTTCACAGAGCCGCGAGACTCTGATTGTGCTGAGACTGTGCGTTTGGATTTTGTTGCAGCTCTCTCTGGCATTTCCCGACAAATAGTCTTTATGCGCTGGACAGGGGACCTGTGGCTCAACGGAGAGCTGCGAGTGATTACAAAGAAAAAGTGACTTTCGATAGATGCACATTGTTGATCGCACTGGGCTTTGAGGAATAGTGAGATGGAGACTTGTTGAGAGTGAAAAAACTTACCGAGTGCGATTTAGACGAGTCCGCGAAGCTTTATAATGTTTTGGCTTGGAATACTGGCCTCGGAAACCGTAAGGCCTGCTTAAGTTTTATAAGCGAGTGGTCAAGGCAACAATAGAATTGTGTGGCCCTTTGTTTACGTCCTTATACCTTGTCTAGATACCAATTCTTTGATGAACCATCACGCAGCCTTTGATCTATTCCTGAAGTCTCTAAGAATGACTATTGTTTCGCAACACCGCGACAATAAGAGGAACTGCGCCCCCCTTACAAAAGTATGTCTACATTTTCGCGTCTACAGTCTCTTTATCGTAAGAGAGCAATTCCTTATCACCGCCCTAATATTTATAGAAGCTTGACCTCAAAGTTTGTCTTTGGCTCGTCCAACTTAGACAATCGCCTCTAATTCACAGTCGGGACGGAAAACAAACTAAGGAAAGGTTCTATAGTAAAATACTGCAAGCTATACCCAACTTTAGATTTTGTAGGCTATGTCTGGTACATATTCCGAACCTCTGTCTCCGTTGCTAGTTGTTACTCCAACTCGATCAGTTGCAGATGAAGAAGAGTGCCTTACTGCCTTAGATACTGGAGACAATAATAATGAGCACCAGATTGAGAACAAAGAAGCTAACGCACGACCCATTCTCGCAAAGAGTAATATCTGCTGTGTCAAGCATTGCACTGAAGTGGCCTTCAGCGATAATCTGCGGTGCTATTACCATGGGAAGCGAGTTGAACGTAAGAGAAGACAATACGCACAGCGCGCAGAAGAGGGGAAATGTCGCACGTGCGGTATCCTACTAGTCGTAGACAGCAGCGTGTCGAGAGTAGTAGCGAACTGTCGACAGTGTATTGAAAGCCGCCGGCGATGGAAACGTTTACGCCTGGAATCAAGGCAACACAACAGAGAGGGAGATCACCGAATTTGCCACGAAAGTCCAGCCCCCGAGGGATTCCGGTCGTGCGATATATCTAGAGAAACGCCTAGAGAAAGGTTGGGGCAACGGAGGGAGAGGGATACACTTATTGTGGAAAAGTCCGAGCCCCCAATCAGTGAGCCGATCGAGTCTTCCGCCCCGGAGTCAAGAGCGCAGACGAGCCAGGACCGTGAGGTAAGCGAGTGAGAAGTTAGTTTGCAAAAACAACGACATAAACAATGAAAGGACTGGCATATCATCTGTATTATCACCGCCCGTGGCGCAATAATGAAAACTCGGGTTACGTCATTACGGCGACGGAAACGGAACTAAAACGTATGTATTGTTTTCTTCTATTCCATGTACCGTAGAAATTGATAATTGGATTTGGCGTTGCGGATCGAAGTCCGCAATTTGTAATAACATATGCACGATAGGCTTAATCTATTCTAGTTCGGCGTCTAGAACAACGTTGTTTCAATATACAACTATGCAGGGTCTCGGTGAAAATCAATACTGTACTAACCTAGTAGTATAGGTATCATGAACAGTCAAAGCACCCCAGATAAGTCTGATAACTTTGTGACCAGGAAATGAGGGAAGTCTCCCCTCAGCAAGAAGCTCACGATACCTTGGCGGTATAGAATGTGTCTAATTACTTTGGTTCAGCTGAATAACTCTTACCAGTTTGGATCAACCGTGGCGCAAATAAAAACAGTTCGCCTTTCCACGGCATCCTACGGACAATAAAAATGACCCGGTCGTGAATACCACCTAGTGGAGATTGGACCAATATTATCTAGTCGCGGTAAGCGAGTGAGTAGACAAGCTGAGGTTGGCCCCCTCCCTGCTCACCTAAGGGTACCGTGCTTTTTGGTGTAAATATAGTATGATCTAAAAAGTACTTAGCTCTACCTAAGGCATATTTTATACACTGCAACCTAGATTTTTTTGCGAGGAGTAAAACTACTATCGTGAAACCGGGACCAAAAGATGCGCCTTTTAAAAAACTATCGGATAGTTTAAAATGCACGATAATAACATGCATCCTCGCGGACTTGTAACGGTTGCAAGAAAGAAGGTGCAGCAAGTATTTACACCAAAAAGCACGGTACCCTCAGGTGAGCAGGGGGGGGGGGGGGGAGGGGGCTAACCTCAGCTTGTCTATATACTCATATAACCCGGTATACATAAGGTTGCATAGGTACACCGTTCATCGATAGTTTCGATAGGTTGGAGTACACTAGGTACATGATACTGCATTAATTTACATGATGCATGAGTGCGGATAGACTACGGTTAGAATAGTCTATTACAAAAAGGGGTTAGCCATGTAGCTCCTAGGTCTATATAGCTATTTCTTCAATTTCATTCTATCGCCCTCGCCGCCGAGCCATCTGACTATCGCGAAGGCTCCAGAGCTACAAATTGAGTCAATAATACCAAAATCATGTCATTATCGATTTTATTTAATATCTCGTCCTCCAGAGACTTCTTAGAGGTTCTTACTGATGGGCGAGTCTCTAAGAGTTGCGACCAAGTGGGATGCAATTGCGTGTTGCATTACCCTGGATTCCCGGTCGTATTCACTGTATACCATGTCGGATTCCGGGTTACTCTTTGCGTATGCCTAGCCTTCCCGTTTTTAACTAATCAAATGGCTAGCTGAAATAGTGACGCAGTTCGTATAGTATGCATGATGATGCAGGCAGCGGCGGGGGATGATAAAAATCTCACGTCAAAATATAACCAAGCTGATCACTACATCCCGATATAGCAGGTTACAATTCGGCAGATCTCATCTATAAGGGTAGAATACTCCGCTACCTTGTAAGGTTTTCGTGACTTTGTGTTACTGTTGAGTGTGATTCCCATGTGAAATATATGTTAGGGTAGGAGGTAGGTAGCGAATAAATAGCAACCTTTCAAGCCCCCTCCCACTACTTCTTTATCTTGGCGCTGGGAACCGTAATTGCGGTAAAAGGCGTGGCGATCTCGCTAACAAGACGCACCCAAGAGGCTCGATCACCCTCGTACCAGCATGCATTAAATCGGGAGGGATGCCTACCCCGATATTGTTGTTCTTAGATGGGTCATGTGAGAAGTACTTAATCGCCTATTCCCTCAAACCCCCCAGATGCCCTTCCTATCTGATTCCCTCTGGAGTATCCTTCTCATATACACAAACTACTCATGATACCTACCTTATAGGGTTGAGATGTCATTCGTTTCCGCGTTTAGTGTTGTTGAAGGAGGTAGTTGGACCCAGGCGGTGTTGGGTGCGGCGGGTGTGACCATTTTCTGGTATATCATTAGTTCTATTGTGGCATGGTATCGGCTTCGGCATATTCCGGGTCCTTTTTTGGCCTCCTTTTCCTACATGTGGGGCTTCTGGACTTCATTCACTGGTCGCAGTAACGCGATAATGGCGGCAGAGCAGAAGAAATACGGAGATATCTTGGTGTGTATTAAGCTCTCCCGTCCCTATTCGTATTTCACATAACCCAGCAGGTTTATAGCCCTGAACTTGGACATGTTAACTGGCATGTTTCTATGAACACAGAGGATTGGACCAGATTCAGTTATGATCTTCGATCCAGAAACCTTGATTCGGATCAACTCGGCTCGCTCAGGCTATGAAAAGTCTCTATGGTATGAAAGCGCGCGGATGGACTATAGAGGTAACAGTATAATCAGCGAAGTCAACACTGCCGAACACGATAAGCGTAAGGCGAAACTCGCTCCAGCATTCGCCGGAAAGAACGTGGCGCTACTAGAGACGAAGGTCGACGAATGGCTCGCGGCCCTTGTACACGCCATTCGCGCCAAAATAGCCACAGGGGAGAGCACAATGGACATCGGCGTAATGATACAGTACTTTCAAGTAGACCTGATCTCCGAGCTCTTGATTGGAAAACCGTGGGGTGACTTGAAAGAGGAAAAGGATCGTTTCGGATATCTAAAGATGTCCGAGTATCATGTGCCTGCAATACAAGCCTTTGGATTTCTGCCTGCGGCCCGGGTAATCTACACTTCTCCATGGTTTATGAAGGTTTTTGGCCCAAAAACGACAGACACTAGCGGCGTCGGTTTATTCATGAGGTATGAAACTACTCTTTAGATTGCGCTACAAACGGGTACTCACACCGCTGAATTCATTGTAGGGTACTCCAAGATGAGGTAGAGAGACGTTTTAAAGAGAACACAGGGAAACCGGAAGGGAGCTGGGATATTCTGGTGCGTACCCATTTCGAACGTCTCTCACATACATATTTATTATTCATGGAACGGATGGTTAACATCTATCTAGGACGAATGGATAAAGAATGGTGTGCCTCCGAACGAGTGTCAGCTTGATCTTTCGCTGTTGGTACCAGCTGGCTCCGAGACCTCTGTAATGATGATACGGGGCACCTTGCTACTTCTCATGTCTTCACCAGTGGCCTACTGGAAATTGAAACAGGAGATCAGGGACGGAATTGCTGCTGGCCGTATCTCCAGCCCTATTACTAACGAGGAGGCTAGGGGCCTTGAGTATACACAAGCTGTGGTACGAGAGGGCTTGCGGTTGATGACACCTATAAACTTCGGATTTTCCAAGCAAGTACCTGGCTCCGGGGATACCATCTGTGGCAAATTTATACCTGGGGGTACTTCAGTGTACCCCAACTTTCAAAGCTTGATGCGTCGCGAGGAGGTCTTTGGGGACGATCCTGAGTCGTTCCGCCCAGAGCGTTTCCTCGGTGATAGCCCGAATGTGGCATACATGTCGAAGGTTGTCGACTTAACCTTTGGCGGCGGCCGTTGGATGTGTCTCGGGAAAACTGTAGCGAACCTGGAAATGTATAAGATATTCGTCGAGGTAAGAAACGTCACACATCCGAACGTTGACAACTGCCTCTCTTACGGGATAGCTTAGTTGGCTCAGTTGATGACAAGAGTTTGCTGACACATCCTTCGCAGTTGCTAAGGAACTTTGACTTTCAGATTGCCACACCAGAAAAGCCCTGGAAGCGATGGGCATATGGAACATATGTGATTCAAGATTTTCGAGCACGGGTAACCGAGGATACGACTATGGGGTAATGGAAGGACAATGGTAACGGTAATAACACACAACAGTTTGGTAATTCGGTTTTCTGTGCAGCATGTTGCATTCATTATGAGGGAGGCTGGGTATGTTGCATAAGGCCAAGATTCTATCTATTATGTAGGTAGCTTGTGTAAGGGCGTTCCACTCTAGGATCTCTAAGCGATATGCTCTAAAACTTGAGCGATGGGACGGAAGCCGAACGAGACCTATTTCCCCGCATGTCTGCACGGCCGCGGTCTTTGCCTCTCCCCTTATCCCTTCCTCCCAATGGATGGCAGCCGAGATAAAACGTAATAGCCCAGAAGCTTAGAGGCTTAGACCAACGTGTTTTTATAATAGTAAAGCGCGAAGAAGTGCACTGTTTTTTATTCACGACACTTACATTGCTGGCGTTACGCAAAAAATTACGGCAGGTGCCCGGTGAGAAACTTAAATAGTAGTAGAACCTAAGTATTTTGGGGGAGAAGAGGTGGCGGTGATAATAAATAGGTATTTGGCAGAGACTCTAAACTGACTCGAATGATACCTTTGCTTATGTATACAATACCTTCTAGGATAAAGAAGGAATGACAACTAGGGATAACTCAGCACTATTAGGATATAGTCTGCCGAGGTATCAATAATATTCAAGCGGATGTCGTGGGTTATACTTCATGACATAGTCACAGGGGCTGGGAACTATTAGATGTGAAAAGTGACCCCTAACAAAATCGAGGATGATAGTGAGGCATTGATCGTTTCAACACCTGCACTCGAAACATATAACCAAAAAAACTCTCAAGGATTAAGTTTCATAATTTCTGATTAAAAGTTTTAGTTGCCCGACACGATCATACCGAGCGTAAAAAACAAGCTAATAAATATGGCATCGAGTTCATCCAAAGTTAAACAGTAAGCCTCGCAACAAGAGCATCACCAATTCGCCCCAGCCTATGCCATTGCGCCGAAGCAACTGTATGATTAGTTATCTAGGGGATAGCGCAAATCACTCGATAAGACCAAACCCGCCCCTGTGTAACTCATTGAGGTGGCCAAAATCATCTCCGCATCCGACAACGCCCGTTCTTTTACACACGCCAGCCCAGTCTAGAGGGTCTTCCCATTTTCACACAGACTGAACATATAGTACCCTTGTTGATCTCGGCCTAGATCCGCTCGCGCGTGAGATCAATATCCATTGAGGCGCGTAAAGCAGCCTGTAACTGCTGCAAAGGTATATGGTCCAGGCGCGCGTGCCAGCGCCAGACTCGTTCACTCACATATTCATCGGCTTCTCGCTGTGTAGGCGGATTCTCAAAATCCCAGATATTAGAGGGTCCTGCAGTGTCTAGGGCGGCATTTGCCAATTTATGTGCATCTGCGTTTTTCTCGCGGGGGACTTCCCAGAAGAGAACCTTGATTCGCTTCTCCCGGTCCATACGTGTGATCAATCGCCAGAGCTCCTCAATTAGGTCCCGGCTCTGGACGGCCTCCCACGACGCGTCGGTGAAATCGTTTTCAAGCCATCTATCAATACACTCCGTCATGCTCTAGACTAGGGAGCCTAAACCGGACTTAATAATGACTCTTCTCAAGGCCTTCCCTCTGGTGATAAAGTGCTCCCATTCGTGAGCAACGAAGTTATTGATAGTTTGGACTGCTCGTAAGAGAGCGCACAGCTCGGCTCGCGGTAAGGTAGCATCGCGGGTAGGTAGCACTTCGGATTTGTTCCAGCGACTGCCCTCACGAAAGAAGACGCCGAGAGATGCTCGCACACTATGCATGAGACTATTGTCCCGAACAACGCCATCTATGGCGACGATGAATGAATGGGACTCGTCACGGCGCAGATGAGTGAGAGCCAAGGGGAATTCCACGGTCTCGCCGTGGTCGAGCCGTCTTCCGGCATATTCCTCTGAGATGAACTGAGCAGCCATGTCCCTAGACGATTCGCCGCAAAGGAGTATACGAGATGATTTGGGGTATCCGTAACAGTGAGAGGATTTTCCAGCAGGTTTCAGTTAAGCGATAAATCCAACGACTGACGAGATGTAAGGCGTGTTGTCGCTATCCCTTCAGCGAGAAGGAAGAATCCTGATTAGAACAAACGATACATGAGGGGAAGTAGTATATAAAATAAAGACTAGAAGGTTGCCAAACGGTATAGCAAACGCAAGCCCATAGTGCCGAATCGCTTGAGGGAAAGACGGTATGATTCAAAGAAAAATAATGCCTAGGCACGCACGATATCCCTGCATACCTGCTACTGTCGGCTGCCGCGGTCAACTAATCAGGCACCAAACAGGCACCAAACTGAACTGAATGAAATCAATTGACCCTGTAAAACATGATAGCATTCTAGAAGGACTGTAATTGCCAAACTGGCAAGCGACAGCCTATCTTAGGCGGTGCCATGACCCAAGTATTGGGGGGCCGATTGGGGGGGAGTGATAAACATTCGTTGTTACGCGAAGAGTCTAATCTATCACCAACTGATACATACGCTTATGTACACAACACCTTCTTTGTTCCAGCCTGGAAGGTGTGACAGGCAGTGGTAGAAAATTTTGGCATACAGTATATTAGGTGAGGCAAAGGATTTTGATTCAATAGGCCGTGGGCAGTCTTGGCTGAGCTGCGATGCCTTTGCTCTTCCACTGACTACTTCTTGTCAAATCGCTCAATTGTAATAGATGATAGCCGGTATCCTGGGTCCATCTAGCTTCAAGTCTTCATAAGTTGTATAGGTAAGTATTTATGGGAATTATAATGTTTGAACCCTCTCACGGTAAGGCCCATGAAAACTGCCTCCACCTTCAGTCTCCAACAGCATAGAAATCTTTGTACCCTCCCTCAAGCTGCATTCGTGGCGGTCTCTCTAACCCAAGCATTGACTGCTTCGTCGATCTTCGGAGTGTATAACCAAGCCATCTGACTCGGGTTTGTAGCCGATTCATCGGCCCATAAGTCGTCTTTGGCTAATAGATTCTGCTTCTCAAGAGGCAGGCGCTTGTTATTCAGTTGCTTAGTCAAAACGAGGAGATCGTCAATACGATCCTGGCGCATCTTCTGCCAAAATTGCAATGCATCGTCCCATTTCAACCCCGCATTTTCCTTTAGCGCCGATAACACTAGTGCTAGGCTCATGACGTCCTCAAAAGCCTGCGATGCGCCTTGCCCTGTAGTCGGCGGCATCGCGTGGGCGGCGTCTCCGAGAATAACTACGCGGTGGTGTTTCTGGGAAGTCCAATCGGGTAGTCGCGGGATCATATAAAAGGGCCATACGTTCATCGTTTCATGGTCGATGTTCTCCATGCCGGACTTGGCAACATCGGGCCACACTTCAATGTTCTTCGTTACTAATTCAATGGGACCCTCCTTGTCAGCAAAGAATCTACTTCATCCCTCCCTGCCCCTATCCTCAAGTGGGATCTGGGTCCCAGCTAGCATTGCAGAGCCATCAGTCTTCTGGGGCGCAAGAACAAAGCTCCATTCGCCGTTAAGATGGTGACGGGGAACTTGTAGTCCTTCCCCTCAGGAATACGCAGCTGCTTTGTTGGTATCTCCCACGTCAAGCCACCGAGGCCAATGAATGTCTTCTCGATGTCGGGGATTACGTGGTCTCTCACTTTACTGTGGATTCCATCTGATCCGATAAGTAGTGAGGCTGTGTTAGTAGTTCCGTCCGTGAACTTGAATACGACATGGTTGTCGGACTCATCAATTACTTCGGCAAATCTCTTTCCAAAGTGTATGGGGATATTTCGCTCAGAACAGGCCGTGTAGAGAATGTCGAGGAGGTCTTGGCGATAAATGCGCAGGGCCTGGTAGCCAAAGGCAGACATGCCACCGAATGGATAGCGGTCAATAGTCTGCTCGTCTGCGTTTTAATAGTGTATGTAATCAAAGGCGTAGCTCATCTCCTCAATCTTGGAATATACGCCAAAGCGGTCCAGGATCCTCGGCGCGTTTGGCGACAGCATCAACGCGCCACTAGATGTCGGTGGTGCCGCATTAGTCTCGCGCATCTCGTACACGGAGCACTTGATTGAGAGCTTATGAAGGGCCAGGGCGGTTGCCAACCCCTAAACCGTTAGTAGGGTTATACACAAGAGTGTAGTGGAAGATACTTACGGAAAGACCCCCTCCGATTATAGCAACATCGTTTGAAGAAAACATAGCGGCCGAAAAGGATATACGCTTGCCTGTGCTTTATCTTGTCTTTGAGACAATGAAGTGTAATTTAAAGTAGAAGAGAGAGAATGAGATAGGCAATGTGCTTATAGTAGGGTGAACTATGATGAGTAAGATGGCTGGTGAGGGGACAAGGTTAAGCCAACTTTCCATGAGCGCGTCGTAGGGCATTCATATACAATTTCAAGATAGAATGAAATAAAGGAGAGACCTTTCGGCGATATCGGATGATAAATCTTTATTTTACTCTAACTGAAAGCCTATATTCAGGTCTGTCTAAAGCTTCCAATCGAAGTGAAGCACCGAAGTGCATGCAAACAGTCAAGGCAGACGTACAGGATGGTGTTTGTCCGGGATTCGAATCCCATAGGACACTCGGCCGATAGAAAGCATGGACCTAAGGTAGGTAAGCCTAATAAGCACTGAATAGCTATTTAGTCTCGGCCAAGTGATTTCTAAACGGAGAATAACCAACTGGGGTGCTCATGGCTGAGCTGAACCAACTAAACTAATTCATGCTTTAGGCGTAGTTATATAGCCGAATTGAATGTTCTTTAATCAATCAGATGAGTTTGATAAATTAGGAGAACACATATTACACATACATACCATTCGCATGCGTTCCTTGGGGCCCTTGGTACCCCTGACTTTTCATTGAGCGACACGCGATCTCATTATGAGTTGATACCAATGATTTAGAGTCAAAATCCATATTCCACTTGTTGCTACATGATGAGATATTACATCTATACGCCTCCTAGCCTAGAGATTCACGTAATTCACACCTCTAATCCATTTTCGAAAAGAGGTCTATCCGGCGTGTACCATTTCGTCTAATGATATATTTTCATGGCCTCCTAACCATCTTGACTCACTCAATACGTCAGCGTGCCGCCAAGTCTAAATCGGCGCAGATGTGACGGCACATATGAGTTTTGATGAGTGAGTGTTTAATCTTGGACACCGACGGGGGTCTGGCAGAGTATGTCCTGCCCAAGAACAGGAAGCACACAGCATCGGGCGCGTTGCCCGATAGCAGAGCAGACGGCGCTGAAGTTTTCGGCGGAGGTCGGGACCTCGGGCAGGTTGGCGCAGTCAAGGTCCGCGACACCTAGGACGTCCGTGGCGCAGCATTGAGATGTACCATAGAGGCCTGAGCACGGCACATACGCGTCGCGGCCGGCAAGCTCAGCGGCTGGGGCGGGGGCGGCGAGGGCGGCCGCCGCAAAGAGAGATGAGGCGATGATGGGAAATTGCATTGTGGATTGTGTTATGGCAAGCTTGGAATAGCGTGAGTTGAGTCTGCGATGTCGCGTTTGGTCTGGGGGTGGAACTGAACGAAAGACAGCGATTGAATGCTATTAGTTGATGGGCTGATGGTATGTTGTGATTTTGGAAGAAAGAGCTGGCGAGACTGCGAAGCTTTATACATCTCAGACTCTAACTAATGCGACATTAAGGCCGGCCGACAACTCACCAAAAGTTGTCGAAGCCGTGCCCTCTTACGCTTAAACGCACCTTGAGCGGCAACTCAAAGTGTACTCCTTGACACTACTGTTGAACGATGACGACGATCATGATTGGATAATTGAACCAGCCCCCGCCTTGTTTCTCTGTTTCTGTCATAATACTATCCTGGCTCTAAGTCTGCTAATTGGTAGCTGGTCTGAAAGGCTATGAATATTAAAATCGACGAATATAGCCTCTCAACATCACTTGGGTGTGACATAATTGTCGATCACTACTTGAAAGCCTCTATGCTGCCCTGCATTAACACTGACTAGTCAGGGACTACCAACCGTACCCCGGCCAGCAGATATATGATACCCGATCATAAGCCCGATCTAGAAACGTAATTCATGCGCTTGGTCTAACTAGTGTACGTGTATTGCCACATTTGTTTTAAGGCTGTCCGCGATAGATAATGCTGGGATATGTATAATATGTTGCGTCATTAGATTGCTTGACTGCGACTTGGTTATTTTATAGAACGTAAACACAATCAATGCTGCTCTCAAACGAAAAAAGGGATGACTCTATACACGCGATTGGTAAGAATACATTCAAGGTATGGTAGTAGCTGGCTTCTGGGTCTTGCTCTAGGATTGAAGGGGCATTCATGGTAACAGATAGTCCGATTATGTTAGCTACAATTCATCTGTAGAACAACATATCATGATAGTCATGTTCGGGCTCATACAAAACCGCGTATCTAAGCTTCGCTGTTTTGGCCAGCACGCCAATGATACTGTTGAACCCAGAGTGAAAACGTATTTGTAAATGACTGTACATGACTCTCAGTAGTGTAACGAGACAGGCGCGTTGACAAGATTTAGGTCAAGGTATGTCGTTGGGTGACCGATGACGATTATTGGGCTCGACATCAGAGATATCTTTAGTAACACCAAGTGAACAAGGTGGGATATAATATAGCTGCAAGGGCAAGGCGGGTATTAGTCGCGGTTTTATACGTACTATAGTACTCACTCTGAGCAAGAACCCGGGGAGTCGGAGAAGACAGTAATGTTGTAAGTGGTGGCACCCACCTTGCATCAAAGATGCATGAAAGGCTCTGCAAAATGTTTCCCAAATATGTATCGTGGGCTTCGTATCGAAAATAGAGCCTATGAATATCAGTCTACATGCTACCCCGAGGCGGCGACTGCATCACGCCGTCATATCCGGTAACTAATGATCGAGAAATAGGATGGGACTGTCTTGAGCCGAATCGTTATTGTTCCTAGGAAGTGTCATACCACTCTGACGTACGCCACACAAAACCGCTCGTTCAAGAATACGGAGACAAACGCGGTTGCATTGCGCAAGTCTCAGAAAATCTAAATAGTAAAGTACAACTTACAAAACTACGTCAACTGAGGCCACAGGGAAAGAAACTGACGATATTGCGTAAACGGAGAAAACAGGGAAACACCACGCAAGAGATCGTCCAGAGTGAGTACCGTAACGGGTTAGGTGTCTCAGATATAAAGATGCGGGTTCGATATAGAGCGAAAGTTGGACCACAGAGGCTCGGTCTCGGCGAGCCGTGACATGCGGAAGTTCGACTATACGGCAGATCGAAATCGGCTTGGCGGTTCCGTCGTCATCATACTAACAAGCTCAGCCAGTAGTAACCGGACATCATCCCTGGCTGTTCCTCGGAGGGACCTTGGGCTTTAACCTGGCATATATCAGACCTAGTAGCCAATGATAAGCCGCGGAGAGAAACCCGTGTTAGGGTTGTTGGATCGCTGTAGTGTAGGTTAGTAGTTGGTATGTTGTAATCACCTGTCCTCATGTTATACAGCCCTAGACATTTAATCGAGGCTATGTTGTCATTAATCGCCTCTTTATCTGTTGCTAACTCGGCTACTTTTCGTCTGGCTAACATCGGAATTAACTAACGCTTTAACCCATTAGAGCAACGCTTTCCTGGTATGTCATGCATTGATGACGAATTGCCTATTAAACGAAGAGCTGAGCCTTTGCGGGGATATCTGCGGGCAAAGATATGGGTTTACAAGCTATTCACATCTAGAGCTTGGTGGAAAATAGCAGAGGTGCAGGTTTAATTATTTGGTCGCTGGTAATTGTCATCGCGGATGCTGCGTACTGGTACAAGTATCTCTTCATCTATCGTTGCAATGTCTATCCCGATCCTTTCTCTTTTCCCTACGCGAGTTGATTGCACATTCATGGGCCTGAAGTTCTCGATTAAGCATAGAAATTGACCGTCTGCAAAGGAAAGTTAGCCGCATATAATATAAGTGTAGAAGACGCTGTGACAAGCTTACCTCTTTCTTCTTGGCTTGAACTTCCGCGATGGCGTCTACATAATGTTCGTGACTAATCTTGTTCTTTCCCATCCGCAGCGCAATCATACCCGCCTCAACGCAGACAGCCTTTAACATGGCACCGCCAAATTCGTCAGTACTGCGCGCCAGCTCTCCCCAATTTACGCTAGCGTCTACCGTCATTTTACGGGAGTGGATCTTCAATATCTGGGCTCGGGCTTCCTCGTTCGGTAGGGGAAATTCGATCTTTCGATCTAGACGACCAGATCGTAGCAGGGCGGGATCAAGAACATCAACACGATTCGTGGCGGCAAGCACTTTAATACGATCGTCGGACGCAAAACCATCGAGTTGGTTGAGCAACTCCAGCATAGTTCTCTGAACCTCCCTGTCACCGCTCTTCTCGCTGTCAAATCGCTTGGTACCAACAGCGTCGAGCTCATCGATGAAGATGATAGCGGGGGCCTTCTCCTTAGCTAGTGCGAAGCAATCCCTTACGAGTTTTGCACCGTCTCCTATGAACATCTGCACTAGTTGGGGACCGGCAAGTTTAAGGAATGTCGCGTCGGTCTGAGCGGCACAGGCTCGTGCTAGTAGCGTCTTACCGGTACCCGGCGGACCGTACATTAGGGCACCTTGAAAACGGTTAGCATAGATTCAAATTATTATAGGATTGCTCTGATAACCTTTGGGTGCCTTGATGCCAATCTTCTTGAAGCGCTCAGCCTCCTTCATAGGCCATACGATAGCCTCAACTAGCTCCTCAATCTGTTTATCCAAACCACCAACATCACTGTATTTCTCCGTAGGCTTTTCGTCTACCTCCATTGCCTTTACCCGACTGTCATATTCCGCGGGTAGAGTATCTAGAATAAGATAAGAGTCCTTGTTCACACCGATAAGGTCACCCGGTTTTAGAGTCTCGGGGTCCACAAGGCCGATCAGTGGTAAGAAAATGGTTTGTCTGGTTGAGGTCTTGATAACAGCGGATTTGCCTACCCGCGTCGCGTCTAAGTCGATGTTGGCGCCCTCCTCGGAAGATTCGGCGGTGGGGTCAAGGTCTAACAGTTCGACAACGTTACCGACAAGGTATGGTAATTGTCTGTAGTTTCGTTAGTCTTGGGAGGGAATCAGAAAATGCGAGAGTTGAGGTGAGGCAAACCGGTTATTGGCGATCTTTTCCACATTCTCCTTGATCTTCTCGGCCATGGTAGCCTTCTCGTGTGACAACCGTTGAAACTCGCTTCTCATGATCCTCGCATCGTTCTCGAGTAGGCGTTTGCGAGTCTGGAGATCTTGCGTGCTGAGACTGAGAATTTCCTCGTCTAGAATCTCATCTTCCTCGGGTTGAGCATCCTGCATTTCGGCATCGTCGTTTGCCTTGTTATTCTCATTTCCTTGGCCATCGTTCTTTTTATCCTTGCCATCGCCTGATCCGCGGCGCTCGAGGCCTTCCGTGTCCTGGACGCTCGACATGACGAAACTGGCAAGGGTGGGAGAGGTTGACGAGTTTTATCGTGGGGGTTCGGGGAAACAGTGTCTGTCGTTGCAACGAATGCAAATTTGGAAAAGGGTTGTAATGAGGCAATGACCGTAGAGGCACGTGGAATAGTACCACTAGCCAAGATGAGTCAACTAAGATGGGAGAGTGGACGAAGTGGTGATGATGATGTATCTATCAAGGGAGCTTCCCAGCTTCAATGGAATCGGACCGGGCTCCCAAGGCAGGCGTTGGCGCGTAATCTGGTAAATGCACAAAGCGGGGCACTAAGGGGCGCAATCTTCTAATTCGCTTGTAGTAGATACCTTTAGGTAAGCTCTTGGATTGGGTAGAATGAATGTAGATTGATTGGAACCGCTCTTCAAACAATGCCTATTTACACATAAATGCATAGTAGGTAGGTAATGTCTATGTACCTAATGAGAACCCCGCTACCTGTATTGAGGTATTGCTCCGTCATCATTGATCGAGCTGTACTTGCTCTAGATAGGTACCTTTGGACCGCTAGCTCCGACCCGTCGGCTCTATAATCTATCTTAGTGGTCTAGACTATCCAAGGTAAAGGCTAGATGCCTTCATGTTGGACCCTATCGGCTTTTAAATTCGACATTACATCACTTAAAATATCAGGAAATGACCCCACGCGCTTGCAAATCTCGTCTATAGTCACTATATACCTTTGTCACAGTGGCTGGAATATTCTGGACTCGACAACCGGCTCCTGAAACGGATGCCGCGCATGCCACTGCTCATTACACGGGAGCTGCTGCTCGTGATATCATGACCGCACCCTCTACTACTCCAAAACTAACACCGCAGTTTTGTTTTACGACTAGTGCCCTGCGAGGTGCGTTTCTCTCCATCATCAAGACATCATCGCTACATGCTCATGCTGACAGCAGATTTCCTACGTATATCACGGGGCGCTGTTGACGACTCCATCACGCCGAATCTCAATGCTCTCGTGACGCCTGCCAAGTCGGGATTCGACCCGGCTTCCACTTCTATTAGGATCCCCCGCGGAGCCGATAGACAGATCGATCCCCGTTCTTGCCAGACTTTCAAAGACCAAGTCTTGTTCCCATCCTGGCAGGCGAGATCCGATGTTTTGACATACTGTGCCTATGTGGCTACGAGTCCTGACCCCGATGACCCTGAGACTTCCCTGCGCGCCGCTGAGACGGAAAAGAACCGCGAGCGAGTTGTCGACGAACGATTAGACCCTTACTCTGGCCGCTATTTCCCACGGGAACCTCGGACTGAGAGGCTGGCGTTGCTATTGAGGCAAGAAAGAGCCGTCGAAAAGATTGTGCGATCGCGAACCTGGGGCCTTGTCCAGGAGAGGTGTGGTAATGGCAACTTCCAAGATGCCGAAGCGGCGCTGAACCAGTGGCGACAGGGCCGAGAGGAGCCTAGATCATGATATTCCAGCGAATGGTTGGAATCAAACCACGTATACAAACTCAAGGGCAATAGGTATATACTGCATACCCTATAGCCTAGTGTGTTAACTCGATTATTTGTAGTATATACCATCACCACTAAAGACTATTATATTATGTATTATACAATAAGTTTATGCTAGTGGAATACGACAGAGCGTTTCATCGGTATCGTTCCCATTCGCGCGAGCTTCGCAAATGTATCCACCTTTAAATAAATCCCCTGATCCAAAAGATTGGACAATCAGCCTCAGAGGGATGTGGTAGCATAGATTGCGTCTGGTGTATACTTACATATTACACACTTGTGTACACTACAGTTCAGCTAACGTAGTAATGAGGGCTACCTAACATGTAACCTTCGTGTGTGTACGAGGGAGGGAGAGGTACATAGTACATATTAAGTACAGGGAGAGAATTGAAGAGAATTGGCAGTTATAGCCGATGCTCTCGGGACTGCTATGGACATGCAAGGTACAGGTACCATCCCGGGTAGGCAGGTATACTACCAGTAGGTAGTGGTCCGAGCGCTAAATTTGCTGAGACATCGGTCCCACTAACGAAACCGATGGATCTTGGCAGCGAACCACCGAAGCTGTTGTCATGCTTGGACTACCGAGATCACACTACATTACACCGCAGCAGAGCACACTTGTCGTACATGTGTCCATACCCGTCCGTTCTGTCTCCCTTCTTCTGTCCGTCTCCTGTCCGCCTCCTGTCGCCTGCAATAAAGTCCGAGCTTGCATTGGGCGTGGCTCCTCTAGCTGGGGGATACTAGGTATCGGCCAGCGTTGTTGTTGATCTGGGTCTAGGTACTTACTTTTATTGTGACTTTTATTTGTGACTTTCGATACATTCCTCTGACCGACGGCTCTATAACTAGCCGACACTCTACTACGTTTACCTAGATTCTACTCTATATTAATCCCAATACCTAACTAGACAAGACACGACACCGCTCGCGCTCCGAGTACCACCTTTCCCTCGCCGCAAAACCACTTTTTCGACGTCGCAATCCCCTCCCCTCCCCTCCTCTCCCATTTGCGACCCATCTGTCAAGATAGCAGCGCCTCTATATTGGTCCTTGGTTTGGTCCCCAAGTTATCGCTAGCAGCCATGCCGCAACCTTTAAGCTCGAAAGAAAATTCACTTTTTCGCCAAGTCATTCGCAACTATGAAGAGAAACAGTACAAGCGTGGTCTCAAGGCCGCCGAGCAGATCCTCAAGAAGAACCCCAAGCATGGAGACACCCTAGCCATGAAGGCCCTAATAATCAATTCACTGGGCAAGACAGATGAGGCCTTCGCTTTGGCCAAGGAGGCTCTGACTGCCGATATGAAATCCCACATATGTTGGCATGTCTACGGCTTACTATACCGTCACCAGAAGAACTTCGAGGAGGCTATCAAGGCCTACAAGTTCGCCTTGAAATTGGAGCCGGGCTCGCCGCAGATCCTGAGGGATCTAGCCTACCTACAAGCACAGATGCGCGACTTCCAAGGCTACATTCAAAGCAGGACTGCGATGCTGCAGTCAAAATCCCAATTGAGGCAGAATTGGACCGCCCTAGCTATCGCTCACCATCTTGCCGGGGATCTCGTTCAAGCTGAAAAGGTTCTGACCACATACGAAGAGTCCCTCAAATCCCCGCCATCTCGCACCGACTACGAAAACTCGGAAGCTCTCATGTACAAAAACTCCATCATCGCAGAAACAGGCGACTACCAGAGAGCATTAGATCATCTCGAGTCGATCGCCAAGCACAATCTCGACCGTCTCGCAGTTTTAGAGCTTAGGGCCGAGTATCTCGCAAAGCTCGGCAAAAAGGACGAGGCTGTCAAAGCATACCGGGCACTATTAGACAGAAACTCCGAACATCCCGAATATTACGACGGATTGACGGAGGCTATGGGCCTTGATGGCGGTGACACAAGTGCTCGTAAGGCTGTATATGACGAATATGCCAAGAACAATCCCCGATGTGACGCCGCAAAACGTCTACCTCTAGACTTCCTCACCGGTGAGTCGCTCGCGAGTCTTGGTGCTAGTATGAGTCGGCTGACTAGCCTATAGGCAATGATTTCCGTGAAGCTGCTAAGCTTTATTTGACATTGATGCTGGATAAGGGAGTACCGTCCACATTTGCAAATCTTAAACATCTCTATACCGATCCTTTCAAGAAAGAAACGCTAGAGTCTTTAGCTCACGAGTACGTCAAGGCCAAAGAGTCTCAATCCGGGGATGAACCCCCCGCGGAAGGAGAACCGAAAGGCATACCGGCTGGCCTCTACTATCTTGCCCAGCACTATAATTATCACTTATCTCGCGATCTCGCTAAAGCATTGGAGTTTGTTGATAGAGGCCTCGAATTGGTACCCGGGACCGTTGAGTTTCATATGACGAAAGCCCGGATATGGAAACACTATGGCAATACACGTAAGGCTGCCGAAATTATGGATCAAGCTCGCAATCTTGATTTGAAAGATCGATATATCAACACGAAGACCGCGAAATACCAGTTGCGAAATAACGAAACTGCCAAAGCCTTAAAGACAATGTCGCTCTTCACTCGGAATGATTCACCTGGTGGACCCTTACACGATCTTATCGACATGCAGAGCATATGGTACTTAACAGAAGACGGTGAGGCTTCTGTACGCAACGGCCTCATTGGCCTAGCATTGAAACGATTTCATGCCGTGTATAACATTTTTGATGTCTGGCAAGAAGACCAATTCGACTTTCATAGCTTTTCGCTAAGAAAGGGTCAAATTCGTGCGTACGTGGACATGGTTCGATGGGAGGATAAGCTCCGTGAACATCCCTTCTACACCCGCGCGGCTCTTGGCGCAATTGCAGCGTATCTTGGTATACACGACAGCAAGCTAGTCGTAAATGGGGTCAATGGTTCTACGAATGGAGCGGCGGATGATGAAGCTGAGAAGAAGAAGGCCCTCAAGAAGGCGAAAAAGGAGGCTCAAAAAGCTGAGCGTGAAGCGGCTGAACAAGCAGCCAAGCAGGATCCGAACAAAGCTAAGGCTTCTACCTCGGACAATGTCAAGGACGACGACCCACTTGGGCTGAAGCTGGCTTCCAATGATCAGCCCTTAGTTGAGGCTACGAAATTCCTACTGCCTATCCTTCAGTTTAGCCCAAAGAATATCGACGGCCAGGTTGCTGGGTTCGAGGTATACATTAGACGAGGTAATTATTTATTGCCCTGCTCTCACATGACTCTTTGCTGACCGTAATAGAAAAATACCTCCTTGCTCTACATTGCTTGAACGCTGCGCTCGCCATCGATGCCGCTAACCCGGTTGTCCATGAGCAAACAGTACGCTTTCGCCAAGAGATAAACTCGAAACTAGCATCTCTACCTGCCAAGGTTGCCGAGGTTATAAAAACTGAGTTTACGGCCATCGATGCCTCCACAGACTTGAAGAAGCATAATGCTGAATTCTTGGAGAAGCACAAAGAGAGCGCTGCTCATGTGGTCTCGGCTGTCAAAATTCGGAAACTCTTAGGAGAAGATCAGAAGGCATGTGAGAAGGCTCTATTTGATGTCCTTAGTTTGAAGACCGACGACTGGGAACCAGCGGCTGAGGCTCATGGACTACTTCTTCAGTGGCGAAGTAGTGAAGCAGAGGCCTTCAGAAAAGCTGCTGGTGAGACATGGCCCGAGGTTACCGCGTTCAACCCTCCTCCCACTCCTCCTGCTTCATCATCATAGAGTATTCAAGCATGTAATGGCCTCTCTCCCTTGTACTTCAACTGTGATATAAATGTTCAGTCAGCATGTTTTGGAGAGCACGCTCATCCTTCACGAGTGATGAGTCACTGAATGTTAAAACGGGATGGGAAAATAGAATACTCCAGGCAGATATGTTTAAATGAAACGAGATGACAAGACACCAGAGTATGCACATGGAGAGGCCGCCCGTCAAACATCGAATTTATCTTAAAAACGTTCGAGAGTCCAATTTTATCATCAAGGCTATGGTAGATGGCTGTAGACCTTGACCTACCTGCCAGCCTACCCCCATCGTAGGTCCAGTCCGGCCAGAATACACCAGCTCATGTAGGTAGTCGGGCGTATTCAAGGAGCCGAGTAGGCACCCAGAGAGGTGAACAGGAAGAGACCACCAATTCGTTGAGGAAAAACCAATTACAAGATCAATCAAGCAATCACATTTTAATAGCAAATGGAGGTTCGTCAACTTCTCGTCGATGTAAGTTTCATTTCTTAATCATAATGTTATCTGCGTTGAAGGGTTGAAGCCCAAGGCTTTAACCCAACTCCTGACTCCGATAAAATGCTTTTTTTTTCTCTAGTTCCGGCCATGCTTTCATGTCGTTGAGTCGTAATCATATGTTTCGGGATGCAGGTGACATAGGAAAGTCCAATGAGTGTCGCTTCTCTATCCAATGAGCCAGCCCGCTTGGCGGATATCTCAAAAGGTGAGAGCCAGTATCTTCTTGATGGGTTGATGGTGAGGCAGGCGAATTTGTTCCTCGGGGTCATATTGCTATGTAGGACATCTCTCGCCGGCGCTTTCTTCGCGCCTGCGAGCGCCCTTTGGAAATGATGAGGCATCCACACGGCATCGTTTGCCCCTTGACACCCTGAACGACACTATCTCATGTTAGATTCTCACCGACACGATAGGAAGGTAATGTTACATACGGGTTCGATGGGCAAGCGCTATGCCTTGCATGTAATTTGATACCCAATAACCCATGAACACACAGCTGGTTGTTCGCTGAATCGTGTTAGCGACATATACCCCACATGCAAAAGAGGGCGGGGTGAAATCTCACAAGGCTCAAAACCACCTCTAGGGAAATCCTTGACAACATCGTAATCCAAGGATGCATCCCGCGCGTCGGCAATAGCCCGCGCGGATCGAGCACCCAGCGTCTTGCGCGTGAGGTCGAAGAAGCACCAGCCCTCAAGTCCGACACAGACGAACGAGATGAGGGGCAGAAGATACTGGAGAGCGAACCAATCCTCCATGAAGGCGAAGGCGGCCACGGGAGCCGTGAACCACGACTCCCAAAGGCCAAGACCGAGTGTACCAGCCATGGAAGGCATGGTGCGATGATGGGGGAGAAGAAAAAGAAGAGAAGGGAAACCGCAGACTAGCCGTGGGACTTCATCTTATAGTAATAAGCGTTTTGTCGCACACTCACTCACTCACACCGCAGGATGAGCCAACAATACCTAGCATCTTGTGTACCCATTCTAACGCGGCCACCGCTTGCCCGACTGTGGACCCGGGCGAGCACCGATTGGGCTGGCTCGCGCGCGGTGGCCATGGTTTGCAGGGGCCGAGTAGGGTCTTCACCGCTCAAATGGTCATGGTTCGGTGGGGATAGGAAGAGTACAGTAAATGGCCCCCTTTTTTCCCTTCACCTATCCCCCAGCCATTGTCAACCACGTCAATAACCACAGCCCACTTTGACCACTTCGCGATGCCGTGCCATGCGTTCCCAAGTCGTTTATCTTGGCCGGATTAACCCGCGACTCACTAGGGGAGAATAGTTCGTTGTGCGCATGCGGGTTAACACCAACGCTACACCTGACTTGGCTTGGGAGAAATTTAGTGCGAAGGATAATGTGTGTAATCCTAGGGGGTTTGATGGCGGTTAGTGTGGTGTTGATGCTGGAGAGATGGTGCGTGCACGTGCCCAACCACCCCTTTCACCATTATCGTCGGTGAAGTCTGAATCGTTGCCAAGACTTTCTTACTCACTAACCGGTGAGAATACCTTTTTTTATCTTATCAGATGAACGCGATTCTAGTTAGATAGTTCATGCTTGTACGGGTCCCAAGTTCGATAAAAGCTGGAACCGGCTTTTTTTGAACCGACTTATCTGCCTCGCAAATTATTGCCACACAAATTTCTAGCGGTGAGTATAAGTACTATATAGATCCGTATCCTTCAATATGTAAAGGAGGCCATGATTGTTACTTGAGGTATGTACCTCACCAAAAAAAGGGAAAAAAAAACAAAAAAAAAATAATCAAGTCTTACTTGTAATTTCCACACTAGTATCTACGGTAGGTGCCTTGTCGAGATAATCACGAGGTTGCATTGAAAATGTCGCAGGCTATGAAGATAACAGCCACATTTCTGGCTGCATTTGGTGTGGATGAGGCCCTTTGATGCACAACAGAGATTCTCTCCCGCTACGGTAAATCCGATTGACAAAGAGCCATCTTAATGAACACACCAGATTTGGATGCGGCGGCTCTGTGTGGATTTATAGCACTGTCCATTATTACCACCATCTCGCCCCCGATATCATACCCAACACTCGACGTACCGCGCAAGGCTAGTGGTCTCTAGTTGTATACCGCAGGAATATTTCCAAACAGGGTTTCTTTCGCCGTCGCTCCTGTGATACCCCCCTAGGTGTTGCAATCAAAGGTTATAAGAACCCGCAATAGAACGGACTCACATAGCACTCTCCTTGTCTCGAATTGACAACGTTATCCGTCGCTCCATTTCACGTGGACGGGTAAAAGCAGTCATTTGCATCAACAAGGGCAAGACTTCTGGCGATCCAGGCGTAGGGCGCCCCGAGCCGTTTTTCGCGATAGCCACACTGGTAACTAGCAGGGAGCAACACCAGAAGCCTCCGCAATTGCACGTTACTTAATTGTTTGTCGCCTTGTGTACTCTACACTCTCGTTAACCGAGGGCGTTAGTACGCACCTACACATCTTTGAGGGGTGAGATCGTGGTCACACTTTAATGAAACAACGTAATCGAAACTCAAAATCATCGGAAGGTATCCCCTACCGAACCGTTATAGGATTATCTGCACCTTAGGTATATTAGCGGTACACCGAGATCCCTAGTCTTAGAACTAGGTCCTGACAGATTCCACAAGCTTTCACGGTTAAGGACAGGTCGAACGCTCATTCCTCCCGACACTATTCGTAGGCGGGGTCCACCGAGAAGTGACTGAGAGACGTATTATGGTATCGTTAGCCCAGCATCGCATCAACCGCAATTGGTATGTATCGAGCCCTTCATCAATAGCTTCAAAATAGGCTACTCAATTACCAAGTAGTATACGTCCACATAAGATCTCAGTAGAATCAGGGCTTAGAATACTAGACGCAGTTCTTAATTTATGCATGACGATTAGTCTCATCTAATAATACTAATGCACTTCAAAGCGATACTGCAAAGGGCAAAATATTCCATGAAGCAATTCGAGAATGTTCATTTGTAGTAGGGACATCTACATGAGGCTTCTCTGGGTAGTAAAGATAGCTTTCATACATCATGCTTAGCATTTAGACTGGGTTTGCGTTCTAATCATGGTAGTAAAATAAACTACAATCTCCTAGAGACCGATGAGCAACTATGGTGCTTCGCGAGCTTTCGGTCAATGTATCATTTCTAGTAAGACTTATGCCTTCGCATCTTATCACATTTATATTTTCATATACGGAAATTAGGGTACCGACATATTTTATCTGTGATTTTCATAGCGAATTGATGATCCAGCAGGCAGATGGCGAGACGTTAGTTAGCTCTTATGCCTGATCATTTTCTTTTGTTGAAAGCTATAGACGCATGCGTTCCCGCTAATGCGAGAAAGTCGGAAGCAACTCGTCCCGAATCGCCAAATCCGGCGTCTTTTCAAAGCAGTGGACATTTACTTTTGTTCTGACTAACCTATTGTATTACACTGTGGTACATAATACTAAATTGGCTATGCTATTCTCGTCCATGGCCAACGAAAGATCTGCTCTCTCTGTTGGGCTCACTAAATAATTCATAGGAAATCAATTGCGCTAGCCTATGAAGAAGAAAAAAACACGTTGGCAAGAACAACTCTGCACCTCTAGGAATGGCAGCTGTAGCGCTTCAGGCTATCGCACTATTTGGGGGGTTGGATGTCTTTTATGTGTTTTTTGCCCAGAACTACTTCCAACAGTATGAGCGAGTGGCCAATTATCTCGATACCCAGGACACGAAATCCCCACCTCTTCCTTGGGCTACAGAAACAGTTTGGCCGGATAAGCAGTCAGATGAATCATTACAAGGGGTCGTGGAGCCTATTACCGAGATCACTACGACCGTGTCGACAACCCAAACCACATCTAAAACTACATCCACGACTAAGTCGCATAGCGAAACTCGGTCCAGCCGATCCACGACTAAATCGCATGGCGAAACTTGGTCCAGCCAATCTACTGGGGCTATCGAGACACTTACCGCCGATAATATAGTCGATATAGAGCTTACGGATGAGGTCGAAGGAAATTTTACTGCTTTACCGAGCGACTTACCGAATTGTAACTTTCCGTACCTTCACATGGGTGGCTCTCTGCTTAGATCTCCTTATAACTTCTCGGCTAATGTCGACATTGAAATGTGGGAGCCTGCAATGCAACAACTCAATGAAGTGCGGCGCCTGATCAATGTGCGCAAGAAGTCTTTAAGGAAATACCGGGCTGAGCAGATCAACGATCTTCTTTCTGATCTTGACCGATTAGTTGATAAACCATTAAGGATCGGGTGTTCTGTATTGCAGCATTTGCAGGGTAAACTGATTGAGCTCACTCGTACCCAGGTGGGTGGCAGGTCAATATCTGAACGTCGGACTCTCCTTGCAGAGCTACTACGGGAAACCGAATTACAGCTCGTACATGCGATACGTCAAACCTCATCCCAGGGGCATAAACCCAGGTCGTTGCCATATTGGGCCCTCTCAGCCCCGGAGTTACGAAGTGAGAAGTGCCCTGACCGCGAATGCTTCAGACTAGGCACAACCTCCCTCGAGGCCTTCACACGTACTATTCCGAGAAGGCTTCTGGGCGAAGTACTGAAGCTAAAGGCCGATGCGCGGTATGACAGTTGGCATATAACTAAACTACTCTTTTCCTGGCTATATGGATTCTGGGTGGAGATCCTCAGAAGGATTGGCCAGCATACTTTCCTTGTTGCAATTTTAATCCTTTTTCTGACGTTCCTCCTACGTTTCTTTGTAAGCAACATATGGGGACTCGAATTAAGGAATCTTGGTACGAGTGACCGACCCATCGCGAGGCCGGCCGCCGGAGGCGAAGTAGGATAAATTCGACGAAATAGTTTGCCATCATCTCTGTATACAATTAAAAAAAAAGTCACGTTATATCATGATAAAATCCACCAGGCGGGTGACCCATCAGGGGTATATAATTCTCTTCGCCAAGTCTAGATACACACTTTTCTGCCACACAACTGCGAATTTCTGGCTCAATTCTAATCGGTCACTCGAAACACAAAGTAATGCCACGTCCTTGTCTTTTTATGTTATACATAAACCCATATTTAATATAGATAGATAAGCTGAACTACGTACCTAGCGATACACGTAATTATTAACTAATGAAGCTGTAAGGTAGTGGGCTAGTCACTCAATTAGTTGGCTACTTAACATACTAGATACTTTCCTGGGTAATCATGAACAAAAACAATGATTATTTGCCTAAACTAAGAAAAACAAAGAAGAAAGTGAAATATTTTCCTGTAATTTAGTTGGGTTGGTAGAAAGCAGCGGGCACGAGTTCAAAGAAGAAGACCCGTATCGAGACGTAGCATAGAGGTATGAGCAAAGCAACAAGATGCGTATACCAAAATTTTCGAAGTGGGAAACTCACGAAGTCGAGAAATAGGTGTATGGTGAATATCTGTAAGAGCCTACCAAATAGTATAAACAGTGGTTGTGCAAAGCGTGGAAACTCAAGGTTGAGCAGAGATCCGGGTGGCCCCGTTCTCCTCAAGAGGCCTCTAAAGATCAACCAGTTCACCGTGGTAATAACCTGCCTCAAGAACTCCGCGACAGATACTGCCCCGCGATAATCACGGTTGGATCCCAGGTACGTGACCAACGCCCGAAAAGATAGGTAGTATACCGCGAGAACCGTATAAACTAGAAGAGTGGTCTGGAATACGAAATGAAGAGGTCTAGAGTAGATGAGGTAAATGTAATGTACCCACAATATTACTAGAGTGGTTGTAATAGCATGAGTTGGAAGAACCATGCACAAAGCTCTGACATAATGCCGCATCCTATGTACGTTGACGTGTCTGTTAAATCCGGGACGTACTCCCGCAAGGGTCATGAAGCGTCGATAGAGAAGAGGTATACGGCGAGCGAAGAATAGGTTAATATATCCCATGAGTCTAGAATTGTCGAGGAAATTCCCTTCGGGGCCGTATCCGTAACTTGCAGGGCCGTAAGTGAAGTGCCACCCTGGATGAAGAAGTCGGCAGTTGAGACATTGGCCCCGCGTTAAAGGTCGAGAATTCGGGCCTCGTCCTGGGACGGGTGTAGTCCAATGTTCCATCAAACATTCTACATGGTAAGTATGGAGGGTCCTATCTTGATCCGCTTGTATTTCAGCTGGGGTGAAACAATGGAATGAGATTAACGTATCTAGAGGTTCACTTAATAAACAAATTTCGCAATTTATTTCGGGAACTTCACCGTTTAGTAGACGCCCTGGGGGTGGTGAAACTGGCCTTTGGCCGAGGTAGGGTAATAGATAACTTCGGCGTATATTAAATACAGCCTCTTGCTCTTCGATGGGCCGATATATATCAGGGGCGTTGGCGGGGTCAAGATAGGCTGATTCACCTACGCCGGGTTCAGGCACATTGGGAGGGGCTGGCAGGGCTAAATCTAGAGAGGCTAGATCACCGCGAAAGATGCGGTTGAGGTAGCCCGGGTCTGGGTTAGGGAGATTACGAGGTGGAGGGTCAGAGTGCCACCAGAAAATCTCTCTTATAGCCTGGTACAGCAACGCAAGAGCCGCGACAATGTAGACCATATACAGAACAGCCAGAACGTATTTGGTGCTATAGATATGCTGGGGTTGAAGAAGGGAATGAAGCCCGTAAGCCCCTGCTGCTAAAAGGCCTAAAAATGCAAGAAATATATGCCATTCGTAACGAATCAGATCCCGAAATGCGTGGCGTGTTGCGGGCGGCGCTGAAAGACCTATACCCGTCGCCCTGGCTATCTGGGCCCTTTCTGTGCGACGATAAGCAATACCAGGAAATCGATAACCAAAGAGGAACAGGCTCCAGAACGAAAGTATTCGTAAGTCCATTTTGATTGACTGGGTGCTGTATTATGTTCTGTATTGGACCTATTCCTGATTGTATAGCAAGACACTAGACTTGGCGTGATGATGAACTACGTTTCACTTGAAATAGCCAGGACTTATATGGACGATACAAAAGCCATTGATATCCTTTGTTCCTGATTATATGCGAACAAGTGCCTTGTAAGATAAGAAAATGATTCATACATGGGGAGGATACAATAATTGTGCTGTTGTCTGACAATGACACGTTACTGTACATCCGTCTTTGTAGAATTTCTCCTCTTAAGTGTCCTACATCCTCTACTATCGCATAGCTATTAACTTGTGAGGCCGTTGGGGCTTGGGCGCGAAAGATATTGGCTTATTCTAACTTTTGAGACGATAAATCATGTTGCGCGCGGCTGATCTCTAGAAGGATACTGAACACCCCCTGATGAGCCCCTGATAGTCTTGCGGATTCCACCTGGTAGTATGTTGTTGAATATTTTTCACAGACAATAATATCTTTAAAAGCTTGGTTAAAATTCTTTTATGAAGGTCTTTGGGCACAAATTTCGGGATAGTTGGGAGTTGGGATACAGCTAGATTTAGATTGCAGCACTTTTAAAGGTTTTTTGTATGAAGATTGTTGGTTGGGTTATTTATTTCTTTTGCCATATTAGTGCAGACATTTACAATTTTGGTAGGTAGGTAGGTAGGTATATTTAACGCTAGGGAAAAACTACGTAGCAGTTATTTATAAAGCTTTCTGTAGGGCATGCGGACGTGTTAAAAGCTATTGTTTATTTAATAAATACACTTTTATTTAATTAATTTAGCACTAAAACAGCTGTAAAGCTATTTTTACTAAGTTTTTTTTGCTTTATTTTAAAAGCGTGCTTAATTTATATTAGTTTTAGCAAAGCTAATGTTTGTTATTTTTAAAGCATTTTTTGTTGCTATTTAAGTAGCTTTTGTTTTATACTTATTATATATAATAAAAAAGAAAAAAAAAATAAGTTTATTTTGTAGTTAATACTTTTTTTAATGTTATAATTTAGGTGCGCTACTAATTAAACCATTAATTAAAGTGTGTTTTTTTTGATTTTGTTTGCTTATATTACTATAATTTATTTAAGTGTGCTTTACATACTATTTTTTGCTTTTATAAGCTTTAATTTTTTATAAGACTTATTATATGAAATATATATTATATAATAACGTATTACAAGTTAGTAACGCACTTTTTACTAACCTTTTATTTTTCTACTTTATTTATATATTATTTTATAATAATATAATAGTTTAAAAATCTAAAAAAGCTAATTTGCAGCTAGCAATTCAAGCTAAAAAACGCAACTTTAAACTTTTTTTTTGCAAGCTTGCTTATATTTACAACGTTTTTAATTATATATTAAAGCAAAAAATTAATAATAATGCGCTTTACTACGTTATAAACGTTATAAAGCAAAATTTAATAATATTTAAAAAAAAATTATTGTTAAACGTATTTTTAAGCTAAATGCGCAAGCTTTTTTGCTTTAGCTTTATTATATTTAAAAAATAGCTAATATTTTTTAACGCAAATATAACACGTTAAAAGTTAGCGTTAACTAAGCTTTAAACTTTATATAATAATAACTTAATTTTTAAACGCGTTATAACCGCTAAATTAATTATTAGCAAGCTTTTAATAAAAATTTTATAAGTTATTATAAATAGTTTAACTTTATAAAACATATAATTAACAAATATAATATATAAATTAAAAATATTTATAACTTTAATAAAATAAAGTTTTTAATAAACAAAATAATTATTAAAATAGTTATTACAAGCTTTAAAAAACGTAAACATTTTTAATAAACTAAGCTTAAAAATAAAAAATAAGTTATTATAAATTAAACTATTAATTTTTAAAGTTAAAAAATATTATTATATATTATTTTTTTAAACAAAGTTTATTTTACGTTTTAATATTGCAATATTATTTTATTACTAAACTAAGTTGTAAACTTTTTAAATAACAGCTAAATTAATAATAATATAAGCGTTAACTAAGCAAAACATTTTAATAATTATATTTAAAGCTAATTTAAAAATAATTATTGCTTTTTAATTTTAAATAGTTATAAAAGCTATTATTTAATACAATTTAAAAAATATTGCTAGTTGTTATAAACCAATAGGAAGACGGCCTGAAAGGAAAACCTAGCGCGGTTATGGACCAAATAAGGGGCTGAACTAGGAGACAAGCTATAACCAATTATAAGCGCAGGGGTTACGTGATAAATAGTTAGGATAGGTTTTTATTTATTGCTATTTAGAATAATTGGAATAAGTTTCTATTTATTGCTATTTAGAAAATATATAAAAAAAAGAAATATTATAAAAACATAAAAAGTTTTTTTTATAATTAACATTAGTTTTTTTTTATTTTACTGTTTAATCTAAGCTTATAATTTAATTTTTAAAATACATTATAAAAAAGTTAACTTTTTAATAATTGCTAACTCTACTTTTATATAATATTTTTTGTATTACTTTTTACTAAATGTTATTTTTTTTTTAATTATATAAACTAAACAACAATTTATATTTATAAATAAATCAACTTATATAAAAAGCTTATTTATAACAAGCATAAAACCTGTTTATTATATTTTAAACAGTTAACTTTTTTAAATGTTATACAATATTATATAAAAATATAAAGCAAAATAGCAAAACTTATAAATTTAACTTTAAAAGCTATAACTTTTGTTTTAAATTAGTTATAAACAAAAATTAACTAACTTAAATTAACAAATTAGCATTTTAATAAACAAATTATTAATATATAACAAACAAACTAATAACTTAAAAATTAATTTAGTAATGCATTCAAAATTAAGCAACATAAATTTAACAAACTAAATAAGTTTAAAAGATCTTAAAAACACTTTAAAAAATTTTTAACTTAAGTTAAAGCTTATATAAAATATTATAAAAAAGATTTTTAAAACAAAAAAAAAAAAGTTTTTTATACAGCAGAATTTTTAGCAAAAAGTGCGCTAAAATAGTTTAAACTACAAATAAAAAAATATATAAAAATAAAAAAAAACGATTAAAGCGTTAAAAACAAAAATATGTTTAAAAATATAAACAGATTTGCTAAAGCTTTAATAAATATATATAAAAATCTAAAAAAAAAACAGTAAGCTAAATAATAGCTATTAAAAATCAAACAAACCAAATTAGCATACAAATATATAGCAAAGTTTTGCAAACTAATATTATAAACCTTATAAAATAATAACAATATTTTAATAACAATTTTTTGCAAAAAATTAAAAGATTTAATTTAAAATAAGCTTTATAAAAACAATCGACCAAAAAATTTTAAAAAATATATAGCTAAAGCAATTAAAATTAACAATTAATTATTTAAAAAATAACAACAAAAAAAAAAACAAAAATCAAATTTTATAGCTAATATAAAACAAACTTAAAAAATATAAACAATAATAACAAGTATATATTTAAAACTAATAAAACTTAAAGCTATAACTATTATAAAGCTTTTTAAAAAAAAACAAAATTAAATCAAATGTTTTAATTGTAAATAAAAAAAGCATTATGCAAAAAAGTACAAAAAGTTTAAACGTTTATAAAATAAAAAACATTTTAAGCTAACGTAGATATTTATAATAAAAATTTAAATAAAATAAATTATTAAGCAACAATAACAAACAAAATATGTTAAAAAATATAAAATATGTTTAAAACTATATTAAAAATGCAAAATATATTTATATATAAAAAAATTTGTATATGTATGCAACATAAAATGTTTTTATTAAAAAAACAATAATAACTGTTATATTTATACAAATAAATAAACTACAAAAAAAAAAAAAAAGCATAAAATTATAGCTTTTATTTATAAAACTATAAATATTAATAACAACTTTATAAACAACAATTAGCTAAAAAGTAAACAATGTTTAACAAAAAAAGATTATAAGTATAAATAATATAACTATTAAAATAACTTAAAATAGCTTAAAAATGTTGTAGCAAAATCAATTTAATAAAAAAACATGCGTTATTAAACTATTAAAAATAAGCAAATAAAACAAAAACAAAATTTTAGAACTATTTATAAAGTATTATAAAAAGAACTAACGGGCATACAATGGCTAAAATTAGCAAGAATTTAAAAAATAAAAGAATTAGAATTGTTAATAAAAGCAGAAACCAATATTACTAACTATTTAAAAACGATTGTACAATTTATAACAATAAGTTATAAATATAACAAAATAATAATGCTAAACAAAAATTAGCTATTATTAAAACATAAAATGTATTATAAAATTTTTTAAACGTATTATATAATATATTAATATTATATTTATATAGTAAATAAAATATAAAACTAATAGTTTTTATAACAAATTAATAAGAACTTAATAAGAAAACTATATAAAATTAACAAAGTTAAACATTTGTTATTTAAACATTAAAATTTAAATAAATATGCTATTTTTAAAAAAAATTTAAAACAAATTTAAAAATGTATTAGTTATAAAAAAAAACCAAAATTATATATTTATAACTAGTGTTAAATATGTGCAACAAAAAAATCGGAAATTTATTAAAAAAAGCAAAAAGCTAAAGCTGAAGCTAGTATATAACAACTTATTTTTTAAAAAAAAAAAAAGTTACTTTTATAAACAAAAGAAAACTTAAAACAATAAGCGGCAGTATTTTTTAATATAATATTTAAAATGTTGGCCCAAAATAATAAAAATAATAAAAACAAAAACAAAAACCGATGTTAAAAAGTCTAAAAAATAAAAAACAATAACAAACAGTTAGCATAAACTAATAACTATTTTAATTAATTAAAAGATTTTTGTATACAGCAAACATATATATAAAAATATAAATATTAATAAATATAAGCTATTAAAAAAAACAAATAAAAGTTTTATTTAATACAAAAGCTTTATAAAATTTTATTTTTTTATAATTTGTTTAAAAAACAAAAATATTAACAAAATTTAAAAACAACTTTTATTTATTTATAACAGTTAATAAAAGTTTTAATATTTATAACGATAGCATAATTAAATAAAAAACTATAAAACTTTTTTTTAATATTTATAGTTATAAAAAAAAGCTTACGTTTAATATTATTAATATATATAGTTTTAATACAATTTTAAAAATACCCTGGTTAAAAAAAAGTAATTTTAAAATAAATTAAAGCATTAGCCAGCTTTAATAAAATACGCTAAAAAAAAATTTAGCTTTTAATAAATTAAAAAAAACGTTAAACAAATTTAAAAAAGGTATAACAATATATTTAGTAGTTAAAAAACTAAAAGCAAAACAAAAGAATAACGTATTAAAAAAGTACGCAGAGTTCGCTAACCTGTTTAAACAACTAAAAAAAACAAAATTATTAAAACATAACAAATAAAATTACCATATACTTTTAAAAAAAAAACAATATTTAAAACATTTTTTAATATATAAAATAAACCGAAATTAGCTAAAAAAGCTAAATTAATACTTAAAAAAAAATCTAAAAAAAAGATTTATTTAACTATTATAATTTTTAGCAAAATATTTAATTTTATAAGTATTAAAAAAAACAAAAAAAAACAAAGAACTAAAATAAAAATTAATAATTAATTACTGCTATAAAAACTTTATAACATAAAAATTTGCAGAACTAATATTATAGATTAACAACTTAAAAAATTAATTTTATAAAGCAAAATAATTTATAGCGTTAGATTTGCTAAACGCTTATTATTAAATATAAATAACTAAAAAAAACAAATAAAAAACAGCATTTAAAACATCTTACAAACTATATAAGTATTAAATAATGCTATTTAAGCTTATTAATATATTAGCAAGTTTTTAAAAAATAATTATAAATATGCTACAAAATTATTTAAATTAAATTATAATAGTTTATTTAAATAACATTTTAATTTATTTAAAAACTTTAAAAAAATATAAAAAACATATAAAAAAAATATTTAAAGCATTATAAAATATTAAGCTAAAAGTTTATTTAAACAAAAATAAGTTTTATATATAAAAAGTAAACTTTTTAAAATTTATTATAATTTTAAACAAAATAAAAATTTAAAAATTTAAAATTAAAGCAATAAAAAAATAGCTTATATTAAACAGCATCAAAAATATAAAATTGTTTATAAAATTTATTAATTATATATAACTTTTAGTTGCAAAATTTAAAAAATATGTAGCATTACTTACAAACTTTATAAAAAAAAACGCAATATTTAAATAAAAAGCAAAAAAATAAAAGGCGTTTAAACAAATTAAAAAAGCAATTTTTATAAAACTAATAATATAATTACCAAACTTAAATAAAAAATTTAAAGTTAAAATTAACGCATATAATATAGTAATAAACAAACAATTAAAATAACAAAATAAAAACAAAAAGCTATATCTAGTAGTATTTTTTTTAAAAAAATTTTTAAAACTAGCAATAAACTATTAAATATTAAATAAAAAGCTTATAATTATAGTTTAAACATTTAAAAAATAAAAACATTATTTAAATAAAACTTTAATACTAATCAAAATTTTTTCAAACTATAAAAACTTAACTTTGTTTATAACAACCAAAGTTTTAAATAAACAACAAGTTAAATAAACAGAATTTTTATTACAATTTAATTTTAAAATTATTTATATTAAAAGCAAAAAAAATTAAAAAGCAGATATTCTAAGCTAAAAAAACAAACATAAAACAAACAAACTAAAAAAAAATTAAATACTATTTTAAAAAAAACCTAAAAAAACCTTTGTTTTAGCATTAGCATATATAAAGCAGTTACTTAATAATTAATAAATAAAGCAAATTAAAAAAGCAGCACTATATTTAGCACCAAATATAATACCAAGCCTAATTAATAAAAATAAATAGCTTAAATATAAAACAAAAATAGCAATACTTAATAGTTTACAAAAAAAATTTGCTTAGCATTTTTATAAAACATTATTATATAAACATTAAAAATTTTATAAAACTTATAAAAAATTTAAATATAACTTTATAATACAGAATTAAAATCAGATTTTTAAAACAGTATATAAAAAATATAACCTTTGCAAAAAAGTAAAAACAGCAAAACATAAGCCTTACAAACTATTACAGCTTATTAAAATATTTAACAGGGCATAAAAAGTTATATTATTTAATTTTATTATTAAATTACTAAAATTAAAAAAACTAATAACAAAAGTTAAATATAATTTAATCTTAGTTATTATAAACAAACTTATAAAATATAAGCATTTTATATTATACAAAAAATTAAATATAGCAAAAAAACTTGCGTACATAATAATGCAACATATTTTTAATAAATATAGCATTTTAAAAAAAGCTATTATAAATAAAAGCATTATTATAGCTTTTAAGTATTAATAATTATTAATAAAAGCTTTAAAAATTAAGTATTAGCTATTTATAGCTTATTATTTACAAACAAATAAACAAACCAAAAAATTAAACTAAATATTAAAACAATACCTATAGTATTATTTTAATAAATAATAAAATAATTAAATTAAATTGTTATTTTTAGCAGAATTTATATATAATAGCTTAAGCAACAAAAATATAAAAATATTATTATTTAAAACAAACTATAAGTTTAACCTAAAAAATAATTAAACATAAATTTTAAAAGCAATAGCGCTAATAGCAAAAAAATAAGCAAACAAGCTTATTAAAATGCAATAAAAACTTAAAAACAACTTAATATTTATTTAGTAACATATAAAAGTATATTACAATAAATTAAAGTTGTTAAAGCTAACCTTAAAAAAAGAAAATAAAATATATTTTTTAAAAAAAAATATTAAAATTAAACAATTTAGCAACAAACTGGATTTTAAACAAATTAAACTATTTAAAATTAAAAAAATTATTTTAAAAACCAATTATTAACTATTATTATTTTATAAAATAAAAATATATTTAATTTTTTATATTTTATTATTAAAAAAAGCATTAAATAACGTTATGCTAAAAACGTTTATTAAAATAAAAAAAGATTAAGCAAAATATAAAATAGAAAAAATATTAGATTTACGTTAAAAAAAACGCACTATAAAATATTTAGTTAAATAAATAAAATATTTATATGCAAAAAATACTTAGAAACTTAAAAAACATTTGTAGCATATAATATAAGCAGTTACAACGTTTTATTAATAGCACTTTAATTAACTAAAGCTAAAAAAGCAAAGTTTATTTTTTAAGCAAAAAAAAAGTTAAGTACGTTTTAATTAAAAACAAATAAAACAGCTACAAAAGCGGTAGTTTTATTAATTTAACAACTTTTTTTTTTATGTTTGCACTTTTTAAAAAACTTAAACTTTTTTAAATTTATAATACTATAAGCTACAGCTTTTATTATTTTATTATACTATATTTTTTTTTGTTTACAAAAGCGATGCATATAAGCAAGCATTAATTTAGCAGCTTTTTTAAAAACTTTTAGTTCTTTTTTTAGCAATTTATATTGCGTAGCAATTTTATTAAGCTGTTTAACAAACAAACCTTTAGCATTATATTAAAAGCAGATATTGCAAATACAAACAAAACAATAACTTAATTTAGATTTAGTAAATAAACATTTAAATCTACGTTGTTAACAATAAAAGCACAAAAAAAACATAGTAACTAAAGCGTAAAAAATAACAGCAAAAAAAAAAAAGTTATGCTTTACAAGTTTTTTATTAAACAATAGTTTTTTGCAACGTTTTTTTACATAATTAGCTATAATAAAAAATAAAGCAAAAAAAAAAAAACCATGCAAAAGGCACAAACACTTATTATTTATTATTAAAAATAATAATCCTAAGAAAAAAGAAATAATATTACAAACTAATAAAAAGACGGCTTAAAAGAAAAACTTAGCGCAGTTATAAACCAAATAAGGAGCTAAACCAGGAGACAAGCTATAGCTAATTATAAGCGCAAAGGTCACGTAATGGATAGTTAAAATAGGTTTTTATTTATTGCTATCCAAAATAGTTGAAATAAGTTTCTATTTATTGTTATTTAAAAAATATATAAAAAAAAGAAATACTATAAGAACGTAAAGAGTTCTTTTTGTAATTAATATTAATCTTTCTTTATTTTATTGTTTAATTTAAGCTTATAATCTAGTTTTTAGAATACACTATAAAGGAGTTAACCTTTTAATAATTGCTGACCCTATTTTTATACAGTATTCTTTGTATTACCCTTTACCGAGTGTTACTTTTTTCCTAGTTATACGGATTAAACAACGATCCACACTTGTAAGTAAATCAACCTATGTGAAAGGCTCACCCGTAACAGGCATAGGACCCGTTTGTTACACTAGTTTAATAATATTATTACGCTTTATATGCTTGCTTATTTGTTATATAAGCTTTAACTTTTTAATTTAATTTTTTTTAATGTTTTAAAACAGCGTTATAATAAATATGTTAAAAGTTTAATGCAGTATTATTAAACCTATATTAAAAAGCAAAACTTTTTTGTAAGCTTTGCGCATATATTTATATATATATTTATTAAATAAAACATTTAATTAAGTTTTAAAGCAGCTAAAATTATGCTTTTAAATGCAAATAAAGTTATATTTGTATTAAATATTCAAAAAACAAATAAAACATTTTTTTTAAACCCTAAACTATTATTTTAATTTTAAATTTTAAAAATATTTATTATTACACTAAAAACTAAACAATAATTAACTTTTATTAAAACTAAAATTAAAAATTATTTTTTAAGCTTGCTAACTAAAATTTTAAATTTTATTAACTTAATTATAAAAACTATATAAAAATTAATATATAAAAATGCTTTTTTGCAACAAAAAAACAAAAAGCTTTACAAAACTAACTATATTTTAAGCAGGCGTTACAAAACTAAAAACAAACAACTATAAAATAAAAAACTTTTTATTATAGCTAACGCTTAAGTTTTATAAAAATTTAAAAACAATAAAGTAGTTAAATCAAATAATAAAGCTAAAAATAATTGTTTAACAAAAAAAATATAAACAAGTTAACAATGCTATAACATTTATAATAAGCTTAAATATAATATGCAAACTTATTAAATAAAAATAAAAACATTTAATAAAAAAAAATATAATTAATTTAATTAATTTGTATATATTATAGTTAAGTTATTTAAGTTAGCGCATAAAAAGTGCTAAAAAGTGCGTTATTAACTTATGGTGCGTTATTAACTTGTAAGTAACGTTACTTGATTTTAAAAAACTTTTTAAACATCACAATTTTAAAGCTTTTATTTAAAAGTTATATATAATATATAACTATTATAACTTTAAAACAACTAGCTTGCTTTATTTTTTTTATAAAACTTTTATATATAAGTTATTTATAAAATAATAACAAAACATTTTTAAGTAATAACAAAAGCTAAAAGCTTTTAAATTTTTTTAATATTAATATAATAAAATTAAAAAAAGCTTTTATTTAATTATTTTAATAGCAAAATGCTTAATTAACTATTAAGTTTAATAAATTAAAAAAACAATTAAAGCAAAAAAAGCAGTTTATGTTAAATTTATATAAACTGCGTTTTAAAAAAGCATATAAAACAACTATAAAAAAAAAAAAAGGTTTAAAAATTAAAAAATTAAAAAAATTAAAAAACTTTAAGAATTTAAACACTTTTTATTAAACTTTTTATTATATTACTTTTTTTAATTAATAGTTTAACTTTAGCTATTATATTAAAAATAACTTTTTTAATTTAAAGCTATTTATATTATTATTTTTATTATTATTTTTATTTTTTAGTTAAAAAAAGCATTTTTAAAACTAAGCTAAACATAGATTTTATTTACAACGTTATTAAAACAAATATAATAATAGGTTTAACAATAATATAAATTTAAGCAAGCTATTTAAATTTAAATACTTTTTACTTAAAATAAATTTTATTTATAACAAATAAGTTAAATAAATTTAAAAGCTAAACTTTATATTTATTAGCTTAATATGCAAATTTTAGCGTTATTTTAAACGCATTTTATATATATATAGCAAAATAAGCTAGGTTTATAAAAACTAATACTATAGCTTTATTTAAAGCTTAAATAGCAAAAATTAATATTAATATAAACATAATTAAAATATATTTTTTATATAAACTAAAATTTTTATTTGTTAGTTAGCTTTTTTAAAAGCTAATATTAACAGCAAATTAAAAACAGTTAAGCAGCTATTTAATTAAAACTTTAAAACTTTTAATTATTATTTTACTTAAATTAAAAATTAAAAAAGCAGGCAAACTAATTTTAAAAAAGCTATACTATATTATTAAAAACTTTTTATTACGCTTTAAAATAAAGTATTTAATTATTTTAACTTTTTATTTATTAAAAAAATTAATATATTAAATATAGTTATATAACGTTAAAAAATAATAAAACTAATTAAAAAAAATTAAAACTAAAATTTTTTTAAACGGTTTAAATTTTAAACTAATTTTAAATTAAACAAAAGCTTTTAATAATACTAATACTTAAATAAAAAAAATTATTATTACTAAAGCTAAAAACATGTTAATATAATTAAAAAGCATAATAACTATTATATTAATAATAACTAAAAAAGTTTTAACTAAAACAGTATTAATAATAAGCATAAGCGCTATGCTATAAAAAAATCCTTATTAAATAGCAACAGCTTTTATTTTTTAACAAAACGTGTTTACAATAGTAGCAACTTGTATAAAAACTACAAGTTAGTTATAAAAAGTGTTAAATGCTTTAATTATAATTAAATAAAGCATATAAGTTATAATTGCTTGCAACTTTAAAAAGCTAAAAAGCAAAAAATTTAAAAAATTTAAACTATTTATAATTTAAATAAATATTGTTTTAAAAATAATAACAATGCTAATTATATTTAATTTAAGTTTTTATTAAAAGGTTATACAAATAATAGCTAAAAAAAAAAAACAAATAAGCTTAATTTTTAAAAATGTTAAATCTAAGTTTAGTTAATAGCTTTATATTTTAATTTTATAACGTTTTTATACTTTTTATAATGTTTATACTATATTTTTTTAAAAAACTTTTTATTTAAACTTATATTAATTTAGATTTATATACTAAATATAATTGTGTTAGTTATACTTTTGCTTTTTATTATAAATTAAAAAAAGCTTTTTTTTATACTTATTTTTTATAACATGTTGCTAATAGCACTTTTTTTACTTATAGCGCTTATTAAGTTTTTTGTAAATTAATTAATAGCTGCAAAGTTATTTAAAGATTTTGCTGCGCTTGTATTGCTATTAACAGGGATAATAAACTTAAAGGCAGTTCTGTTTTGCTATTTTAGTTATGTTACGTTTGAGAAGTCTTTTAAGGTTAGGTATAATATAATGTATATTTTGTATAATAGGTTTTATATAAAACTAAAGCTTATAAAAGCAAAAAATAGTGTGCAGAGCATATTTAAATAAATTATAGTAATATAAGCAAACAGAATTAAAAAAAATATACTTTAATTAATAGTTTAATTAGTAGTGCACTTAAATTATAACAAGTTAACTTTAAAAAATTAAAGTTTTATATTAGATTTAAGCTTTAATTAATAATATTTTAAATTATAGTTAAAACATTTTAAATTAATAATAGCATTTTAATTTGCAAAAGCTTGTTATAATTAAAAGTTTTATTAAATAATTATTTAATTGTTTAAACTTATATAGCTTAAAAAAATAAAGTTATTTTTAATTTAATTAAAACTTAAAGAAGTTTTAACTAAGTTTTATAATTTAGCTAATTTTTTTAGTAATAATAAAGCTAGCTTACTTTTTTATTTTAAGCGTAATAATTTTATAATAAATTTGCAAAATAACGCTATAGTTTTTTATTATTTTATATATTTTTTAGTATAAAATAAGCCAATAGCTTTATAAACTTAGCTTAATAAAATATTAAAAAATAAAAAAATATACAAATTTAAAAGCTTACGTTTATATATTAATTATAAAAAACTTAATAAAGTTATAATAAAAAATTGCTTTACTTTTTTTTTTTAAAAAAAATGCTAAATAAATTATTTTATATTAAAGTTTTTATTAAAATTAACTTTAAAAACGTTTATTATTATATATAAATTAAAAAGAAAAATAAATAAAAAACAGCCTTTTGTATTAAATATAGTTATTATAAATTTTTTATTATATTTATAAGTTTATACAATATTTTTGCTACTTTTTAAAATTATATATAAAAAGCATTTAATAATATTTTAAATATTTTTTGTTTTATATATATAAATAAAAAGTTTTAACGCATCCCTTAATTAACTAGATCACTTTTTGTATGCTTTATACGCGTTTTAAAAAATCCCTTATTTTTTATTTAACAACAATAGTTAAGCCTTATAAAAAAGCTAATATACAGCTTGCTTTACAAACTTGTTAAAATAACCTATGTTTATTTATATAAAAAGCTGTTAAAATTTATAATATTTTTTATATAACTTTTGTTTAACAAACATATAATTTTAAAACAAAAAACAAAATATTACTTTTAAAATCTAAATTAACTAAATTTACAAAAATTTTATTATATAACATATAATTAACTTAGTTATACAATTGTTTTTGCTTTAGCATTGCAATATTAAAAATATAGCTAATTAATTGCTAAAACTTTATAAAAAACGCTTTATAAAAAAAGTTAAACATTAAACTTTGTATAACAAACATTAAAGCTTTAAACCTGTTTTAATTAACAAATTAATTATTAGCAAATTTTAAACAAAAATTTAATTAAATATTGCGTTTAATTTATTTTTATATAAAAAATAAAATATAATAATAAAAATTAAAAAAAAATATATATATAATTTTAACAAAACTAAGTTTATAATAAATAAAATTATATCCGATTTTATTATAACTATATTTAAACATATATAAAAACTATAATTTGTTTAATTAAGTAATTTAAACTAGTTTACTGTTATTTAAACTATTTTGTTATATAGTTATATTATTTTATTTTATATTATTTTAATAAAGCAAAACTATTTATTATTTTAATATAAAAATATTAAATTATTAAACAATTAAAAAGTTAATATAACAAAAAACAGCTAAACAATTAATAAGCAAAACTTAAATTAAATTAAACATTTTAATTAATATATAAAATTTTATATAAAAAAGCGTTACTGCTTTTTTATTTTTAATAACTATAAAAGCTATTATTTATATAAATTTAAATTATATTATAAAAAAAACAACATTATTACTTTTTGTATACCTTTTTATTTTTTTTATTATTTTTAGCTTTTTAATATTAATTGTTTTAATTTTTTAAAACAATTATATAACAAACAAATTAAACATTTAATATAAACGTATATTATATATATTAAAAAAAAAATTTTTTAACCGCGTTTTTTTATACGTTTAATAAATTAATAACATTAAACAACGTATAAAAAAAATTTGAAAAAGCAAAATTATTATTGTACAACCTAAAATATGTTATTAATTAGCTAAATTATTATTTAATTATGCTACAAATTAAATCTTTATTTTTTTAATTATTTAACTATTATATTACTTTAAATAATTTTATAAAAACAAATTTTTTATTTTAATATATTAAACAAAAAATTATATAGTATTAAAATAACTTTTTTATAGCTATTATATAAAAGTTAAGCTAAATTACGCATAGTATAACTAATATTATATACTATTTTATGTTATTAAAAAAAAAAGTTATAACTTTTTAAAAAACAAATTATTAGCTAAACTGCTACTATTGTATAAAAAAAACTTGATTACAAAATAAAAAATTTTTTATTATAAAAAAAGCAAAAAATTTATAAGCTACAAAAAACATTGCTAAATAAATAAATTATAAAAATTGTTAAAGTAGTTATTATACAAAAAAAAAAAAAACTTGCGCCAAACGCTATAAAGTTTGCAGCAAGCTTAATTATAATGCGCAAACTTATTAAAACAATATAAAAATGTTTAATAAATTAAAATCTAAATAGCTAATATTAATTATATAAGTAGTTATTAAATTATTTTTAAATATATATATAAAGCGTACAAAAAATAATCTAGTTAATTAGATAATTTAATTAATTAAAAAATGCATTATATAAAATATATATAAAACATTATTTAAAAATTACAAAAAATAAAATTATATGCTAAACTTTTTAAAATATATTATATTTAACAAAAAAATTAAAATAAATTTTAGCTATATTAATACTATTTAAAACTAGCTACTTTTTTATTTTTATTATAAGCTATAGCAATTTTTAAAGTTTTATAACTTTTATTACTACTTTATTAAAAAGTATTTTTAAGTTGTAGCTTTATTAACTAAATAGTTTAGCGTGTGCAGCTTTTAATAAGCTAAAAGATTTATTTAAAAAAGCTATTTTTTTAAAATAGCGTTAACAAAAACATTATTATGAAAAAACAATTAAAAATAGTAGTAACTTGTTTTGTTTTATTTTTATATATTTAATAATACAAAAACAAAATATAATATTTTTAATTAAAAAATGCTTATTATTATAAAATGCTTTAAATATTAACGTTACTTATAAGTTAATAACGCACTTTTTAGTACTTTTTATACGCTAACTTAAATAACTTAACTATAATACATACAAATTAATTAAATTAATTATAATTTTTTTTATTAAATGTTTTTACTTTTATTTAACAAGTTTACGCATTATATTTAAGCTTATTATAAATGTTATAGCGTTATTAACCTGTTTATATTTTTTTTGTTAAACAATTATTTTTAGCTTTATTATTTAATTTAATTACTTTATTGTTTTTAAATTCTTATAAAACTTAAGCGTTAGCTATAATAAAAAGTTTTTTATTTTATAATTGTTTGTTTTTAGTTTTGCAACGTTTGTTTAAAATATAGTTAGTTTTATAAAGCTTTTTGTTTTTTTGCTACAAAAAAATATTTTTATGTATTAACTTTTATATAACCTATAACACAAGCTAGTTTTGTACACAAGCAAGTTTCGCACTTTTTTTGGAGTACTTTGTAAGCCAATTTTTTATACAAAAGTATTTACTCCACTTTTTAATAACTTTGCGAAAAAAAGGTTGTACAACAAAATAATTAGTACTATTAGATTCGCAATAAAATAACGAATCTAATGATATTTTCTTTTATTTTCTAACTATTTTATTTAAAGCGTTATTAAAAACCACGCTAAAATAATCCCTGCAATTTTGTTTTTTGAAGCTATATGCCCAAATAAAATAGCTACAAAATAAAAGAAAATACTATTAAATTTATTATTTTATTGCGAATCTAATAGTACTAATTATTTTGTTGTACAACCTTTTTTCGCAAAGTTATTAAAAAGTGGAGTAAGTACTTTTGTATAAAAAATTAGCTTACAGGGTACTCTAAAAAAAGTGTGAAACTTGCTTGTGTGCAAAACTAGCTTGTGTTATGGGTTAACTTTTATAATTAAGTTAATAAAATTTAAAATTTTAATTAGCAAGTTTAAAAAATAATTTTTAACTTTAGTTTTAATAAAAGTTAATTGTTATTTAGTTTTTAGTATAATAGTAAGCATTTTTAAAATTTAAAATTAAAATAGTAGTTTGGAATTTAAAAAGGCAATTAATACACAAGCATAAAAAATTAATATACAGGCATAACTTTATACAAGCATAACTTTTTCCTGCCTTTTTATTAGCTTAAAAATTAATTGTTAATATTGTTTATTACTTTTTTATTTTTCTGCTATTTTTATTTTATTTTTTTTATTTTTTTTATACTATTATTTATTTTATTTTTAACCTTTATAATACGTTTTTATTACGTATTATTTTAAAACTTTTTTTAATAACTAATATTATTTAACTATTTTTAAAAATGTTTTTATATTATTAACAAAAGTATGCTTAATTTTTTATACTTAATAATTTATTATATTGTTAAAAGCGGCAGCAAATTATATAAACAATTATTGTTAATATATTGTTTAAAATTTTAAACAAAGTATTTAAAGCTTTGTTTTAAAGCTTTAAAAAAAATATTTTTAATTTTTAGTTTAAAGTATTAAGCTTTATTTAACTTTATTTATTACTATTTTAATTGTTTTTAGCTTGTTGTATAATTTATTTAATTTGTATTATTATTTTTATTTTATAAAGCTATATTTTTTGCAAATTTTTTAGCTTTTTTAATACTTATACTTTTAATAATAATAACGTTTTTAAAAATCTTTTTGCTTTTTATTTATAAGTTTTAAATACTGTTTTATACTTTTATAAATTTAAAAGCTTTTATAAGTTATTATAACAGCTTTATAATAATTATATAATATATTTAAATAATTTTATTAGCTTTAAAATATAAATATAGCATATAACAACTTTTATATTTAAACTTAAAAAAAAATTTAATAAATAAAAAAATATGTTTTATAACTTTAATTAATTATTAAATTTATTTGTAATTTTAAGCTTTTTTATTATAATTAAAACTAAATTTAAAAACGCTTTACAATTAGTTTAAAAAGTTGTTAAATATAATTAAACAATTAATTTTAAGCTTACTTATTTATATAAGCGTATATATTGCTAGCAAAAGCATTAAAAGTTGTTATTAATAAATTTAAATAAATATAATTCTTTTTTGCTATATTTATTATTATAAAATTAACAAAACTTACCGGCCTAATTTTTATATTAAATAAAATTATGTAACTATTTAATATATAACTAACTTTTATTTGTTTAATTAAATACTTTTTTATTTGCTTATTAATTGTTTTTTTTTAACTTTAAAACTATTTTAAACTTTTTTATTTTTTAGCAATCTATTTTTTATTTTTAATACGCTATTTAAATTTATTAATACTTTTGCTAAAAACTATAGCTTTAATATTGTTAAAAAAAACAAATATATATATAAAAAACGTTTAATTTAATATTTTATTTTATATAATTAATATAAACAACTAAAAGCTTTTAAAAGCTAAAGTTTACGTTAGTAAAAGTTTTATAAAACTAGCTATAAATAGTTAGTTATTGCTAAATTTATAACAAAAAGCTAATAGTTATTATATAAACATTTAAATTTTAAGCATTATAAACATAATTATTTATTTAATATAAACCTTTTTATATACCTTTTTTATTATATGCTTATTAAGCTAATTAAAAAAACTATTAAATTATTAAATCGCTATATTAATATTTAAGCTTAAAATATATAAAGCTTAATTAAAAAACAATATTTTAAAACTATTTTTATTTAAAAAAATATTTATAACGCTTATTTTTTTATTTATTAAAAAAAGTTATATAGTTATAACTTAATAGCAATTTTTATTAAACTTTTTAATAACAAAAAATTATTTTATTTTATTAAATAAAATAAAAACAAGCTAAATTATTTTATTAGTTTAATTTAAACTTTTTATTATTATTTTTAAATATAAAAATAATTTTTTAAAATTATTAGCTTTAATAATATATATAATATTAATTGCTTTAAGCTTTTATTGTTTTAAACAACTAATTAAATTTGTTTAAGGTTTATTTTTAACGCTGCTTTTAGCTTTATTAATAACAAAAAGCAAAAAAAGTTTTAATTTTTTACTAAAAATATTTAACAGCTTATTAACTAACATATTATTTAAAACATTAATATTATTATAACTAATAATAATTAATTAATAAAAACAGCTTTAAACAACTAGTTTTTTTTTATATAATAACAGCTTTATATTTATTATATTAATTTTAATGTTTTATTTTATATAAAAAACAAATAAATTAAAAGCTAAACTAATAGTAATAGTTTTATAACTAACAATTTTAAAAATTTTAACTTTATTATTATAATATAAAAAAAGTTAAATATTATAAATAAAAAGCTATTTAATACAAAATTACTTATTAGCAAAATTTTTTATAACTATAATAATGTTTTTAATATATAAAAGCTAATTATAATAAAGCATAAATAAACTTTTATTACAAATTTAACAACTAATAAAACATTTTATAATACTTTTACAAATTATTAATATTATTTAAAGCTTAATAAACATGTTGTTTTATTTATAAATATTATAATTTTAGTATTTAAATTATTTTTAATATAAAAGCAAACAATAACAACATTAAAAGCTACTTATTAAATAGTATAAATTATTTTTACAGCTTTATTAAAGCAATATAAAATATGCTAAACAATTAAAAACGTAATTTTTAATAAGCTTTTGCTTAAAATAAAGTATTATTTTATTGCAAATATTTTAAACTTTTTATAAATTATTTAAGCAAGCTTTAATTAATAATGTTATTAAAAAAGCTAAAGCTTATTATTTAGCAATATTAAATTATTTAAAAATTATTACTTATTATAAAAAATCTTTGTTTAATTAATATAAGTAATTATATTAATAATTGTTTAGTTTTTAATAAACTTAAGATTTTTTGTTGTTATAAAATATATTTAAAGCTAACATTTAAAAATTTTTTTTACAAAATATAAAATTTATTTTTGTTAACAATTATAAAAATTAACAGCAAAAAATTTATATAAACGTATTTTAAACTTTAAAATTGCTATTAACTTTTATAAAAAACTTAAAAACTTTTTATAAGCAGTTTTAGCTTAATTTGCAGTTAAATTAATTTTTTAATTTGCTAATTAACTTATTATATTATTAAAAAATAAGCTAATAAATTAAAAAAAAAAGCGTTTTTATAAAAGTTAAAATAAGTTAAAAATAGCTAAAACTAAAATTAAAGTTAATTTAAAAAAGTTAAGTAATAAAAAATAACGCTAAATACGTAATTAATTAATAATGCTTAAAGCTAAAAAAATAACAAATGTTTAAGCAAGTAAACAATAAGTACAGCTTAATATTTAAAAGCAAAAAAATTAATAAAAGTTATAGCTTATAGCTTATAGCTAAATATAAAGTTGTTTAACAGCAATATTTATTATATTATTGTTTTAAATTGTATAATTTAACAGCATTTTTTAAAATAACATAATATTAGTTTTTTAAAACAAAATGTTATAAAAAAGTAATAACTTTATAATATTTGCTATAATAAAAAAATAAAATAAAAACAAATATAAAAATATATATTTTAATAAATAAAATAATTTTAAAATATAATTAGCTGTTTTAAAAGCAGCAAATAAAGTAAATAAAGCTAGATATATTAATTTTTTAAGCTAATAAAAAAGCAAAAAAAAGTTATGCTTATATAAGGTTATGCCTATATATTAATTCTTAATGCCCATGTATTAATTGCCTTTAAAAAAGGTGTTTTATTTGTTTTTCGAATATTTAACGCAAATATAACTTTATTTGTATTTAAAAATATAATTTTAGCTGCTTTAAAACTTAATTAAATATTTTGTTTAATAAATATAACGTATTCCACAAGCTAGTTTTGCATACAAGCAAGTTTCGCACTTTTTTTGGAGTACTTTGTAAGCTAATTTTCTATGCAAAAGTATTTACACCACTTTTTAATAACTTTGCGAAAATAGGTCGTACAACAAAATAATTAGTATTATTAGATTTGTAATGAAATAACGAATTTAATAATATTTTCTTTTATTTTGTAGCTATTTTATTTGGGCGTATAGCTTTAAAAAACAAAATTGCAAAGATTATTTTAGCGTAGTTTTTAATAACCTTTTAAATAAAATAGTTAGAAAATAAAAGAAAATACTATTAGATTTGTTATTTTATTACAAATCTAATAGTACTAATTATTTTGTTGTACAACCTATTTTCGCAGAGTTATTAAAAAGTGGCGTAAGTACTTTTGCATAGAAAATTAGCTTACGAAGTACTTTAAAAAAAGTGCAAAACTTGCTTGTGTGCGAAACTAGCTTGTGTTATGGGTTATACATAAATATATGCGCAAAGCTTATAAAAAAGTTTAATAACGCTGCATTAAACTTTTAATATGTTTATTATAACGCTGTTTTAAAACATTAAAAAAAATTAAATTAAAAAACTAAAGCTTATATAACAAATAAGTAAACATATAAAACGTATTAATATTGTTAAACCGGCAATATTTTTTAAATTGTATTAAATAATAGTTTTTATAACTATTTTTAAATCAGCTTTAAATATAATTATTAAAATGTTTTGTTTAATTAATGCTTATATTATTATTAGTTTAACTGTTATTTAAAAAGCTTACAACTTAGTTTAGCAATAAAATAGTATTGCAATATTAAAATATAAAATAAACTTTGTTTAAAAAAATAATATATAGCAATATTGCTTAACTTTAAAAATTAATAGCTTAGTTTATAATAACTTATTTTTTATTTTTAAACTTAGCTTGTTAAAAGCGTTTACGTTTTTTAAAGCTTATAACAACAATTTTAATAATTATTTTGCTTATTAAAAACTTTGTTTTATTAAAGTTATAAATATTTTTAATTTATATATTATATTTGTTAATTATATGTTTTATAAAGTTAAACTATTTATAATAATTTGCAAAATTTTTGTTAAAAGCTTATTAATAATCAATTTAGCAATTATAACGCGTTTAAAAGTTAAATTATTATTATATAAAGTTTAAAGCTTAGTTAACGCTAACTTTTAATATGTTGCATTTATATTAAAAAATATTAGCTATTTTTTAAATATAATAAAGCTAAAGCTAAAACGTTGATATATTTAGCTTAAAAATATGTTTAGCAATAATTTTTTTTTTAAATATTATTAAATTTTATTTTATAACGTTTATAACATAATAAAACGCGTTGTTATTAATTTTTTATTTTAATATACAGTTAAAAACGTTATAAATATAAGCAAGCTTGTAAAAAAAAAGTTTAAAGTTGCGTTTTTTAGCTTAAATTACTAGTTGCAAATCAGCTTTTTTAAATTTTTAAACTATTGTGTTATTATAAAATAATATATAAATAAAATAAAAAAATAAAAAGCTAATAAAAAGTGCGTTACTAATTTATAATACGTTATTAACTTATAAATAACGTTAACAATATTATTTATAAAAACGCAAATTGCTTATTAAAGTTTTAATTAACTATATTAATTTGTAAACTTTTATAAAAACGTTTAAATTAAATAGCAAATAAGCCTAATAATATATATATTTAGCTTTTTTTAACTTTATTATTAAATATAAAAAAAGCAAACAAAATAAAGCTAATATATTTTTATGCTGTTTTAATTATATAGTTTATAAAGCTTAAAATGCTAATTTACTTTTTTTGTTAAAACAGAAAATTAAAGTAGCTAATACTAAAATAAAAAATTATATTTTTAAAACTTTTGTAAAAAAAAATTTTGTTATTAAATTAGCTGCAAAACATATTATTTTTATATAAGCAGTTATATATTATTATGCACATATAGCTGCAAATAATAAAAACTTTTAAAACTTAATTTTTTAAATTTAAAAAAAAGATTTTAAGTGTTATTAGCTATATAAACAACTTTAAAATAAACAGTATATAAAGTTTTAATAGTTTATTAAAAGATTTTTATTATAATATAAAAGCAAAGCTTATATTTTTTTTTTTAAATTTAGTTTATTTTTAACTTATTAAACTATATTATAATAATTTTATAGTTAAACATTTTAATTAAAATTATATATTAAAACTATTATAGCAAAAGTTTTATTAACAAACTATAAAAGCAAATATTTATAACTATATAACTAAATACATTATTTGTTTTAAATTTAAAGCAAAACATTATTAAAAATATAATATTTTAAATATTTTTTTAATATTTATTAGCTTTATAAAAAAACTATTTATAAACTTTATTACTAAGTTATTTAAAACATTTTATTATAAAATTATTATTAACATAATATTTATAATAATTAACTAATTTATTAAACTTATATATTTATTTTTTATTAATACTATTATTATTATTTAGCTAGCAGTTTTATTTTATAAAAAAATAAAATATTGTTTTAAAGCTTTTATAAGTATAGTTTTTAACAAAAATTTTGTTTTTACTAATTAGTTTTAATTAAATTTATATTATTATTTTAAAATTAAAAAAAGATTTTTAACTGCGTTTTATTTTTAAACTAATAGCTAAACTAAAAAAATAACTAAATTATAAAAAACTACTTTTAATACTTTATTAATAATAAACAAACTAATTCGCTTTAGCTATTATTATAAGCTTTTTTTGCAATAAATATAGCTATTAATAGTACTATTAAAAATTTACTTTTTAAAACATTATATAAATATATTTTTAAAAGTTTTTATATTAAAGAATTAGTAGCTTTATTAACTTAGAACTTAAAATTTTAAAAACAGTTAAATTATAAGCGTATTGTTTAACACTTTTATATTAATATAATTAAATTTATAACATATTTTTTATATAGTTATTAAAACTTTAAATAGCTAAAACTTTAAACATTTTACTTATGTTTATATTAAAAAATGCTAAAAACAAATAAAAAATAAAAAATATAATAAAAAAAATAATATATTAAAATAAACTATATTATAAGGTTAAATAAAAAAGCTAGCTAAATAAATATAATTAATAAGTGTTAACTATTAATATTATTACTTTTATATTTATTAAAAGATTTAAAAAATAATAAAGTTATAAAAAAAAAATTAAAGCTATTTAAGCTAGCGTTTTTAGCACAAAAAAACTTTAAAACTAAGTTAATTAATTTTTAACAAATTTTTAAAACATTAGTTTTAAAAAACGCTAGTAAAAATTAAAATTTTAGCGTAATAAAAATTAAACTTATTATTTTAAACTTTAAAAATATTTACGCTTTATTAATAAGCTATATATTAATTAAACTTAACTTTACTTAGTATTAAATTTAAATATATTATTATATTTTAATTTATTATTATAAACGTTTTAAAACGCGTTATTAATGTTAGTTTTAATAAAATTTTTAACTTTTTTAGCAAATTGTTTTATTATTAAATATTAAGCAGTATAACTAGTGTTTAAAAGCTAAAAACGAAATATAGTTACTTAATAATATTAAATACGTTGTTTTATAATTTAAGCAAGTTAGCTTTAAATATAAAACAAAAACTATAATAATTATTAACAGCGTTAACAGCAATAAAAAAAAAAAAAAAATATAGCTATTTTATTATTTTTAATTTTGTTAATTATATTATATGCAGCTTAATAAACTGTAAAAAAATAGTAAAAAGCTTAAAAAAGCTAAAATTAAGCAGTTGCAATTTTTTTGCAATAAGTTTTTAAACTTGCTTAAAAAACATTAACATTTATATTAGTTTTAACTAATAAAGCAAAATTGTTATTATTAATATAACAAGCTTAAAACATATATTTACTTTATTTAAAAAGCTTTAATATTTAAACAGCTTTAAATTATATTATAAAAAAAATTTAAATTATAAGCAGCAATTTGCGTAAAAAAATAATACAAAACAACTTATAGTTTAACAAGTTTTATAGCTTTTATTACAGCTAATACAAAAAAACAAAGTTGTTTTTTTATATATATATATAACTTTTAAAAACAAGCTAACTTAAAACTAAAACGTATATATAACAACGTTTTAATATTAATAACATATTAAAAAACTAATTATATAAAAAAGCTTTTTATAACAGCTAAACTTATGTTAACGTGCTTAACAAGTTTAATAGCGTTAACAATAAAAAGATATAATAACAAAATAATAAATAATAAAAGCAGTAATTTAAATAAAAAAAATAAATAAATAAAGCTTAAAATAATTAAAATAAAAGCGTAATTAATAGCAATTATAGTTAAAACTAATAAAAAATGCTAGCAGCAGCTAAAAAAAAAAAAAAAATATATATATATATATATATAATAAGCTATATATTTTGTTTTTAAATTAGCTTGCTAAATAATTTGCGTGTAAGGCAACACGTTATCGCAAGCTTGTAACAATTAGGTTTTATTCCTATAGTGTGTAAGCTTTTTATATAGGTTAGTTTATTTATAAGTAAGGTTTTGTTATAATCGTATAAAATGCTTTACAATAATGTATTAATGCTATAAACTAAAATTTTAAGCTAAAGAAAAAAAAAGAAAAAGAACAGCAAAGCTTACAATTTTTCAAAATTAAATATAATATAATTACTACTTTATAAGTTATAGTTTATACGTTTTTTATTAATATAACAGTTTAATAATAGTTTATATATTATATTTTTTTATTAAAACAAAAATATAGATTTTAATTTATATTAATGCTAAGTATAGCGTTTAGTTATTATAGCTTTTTTAACTTTTCGGCTATATTGTTATTTAAATAGTTTTTTACGTATTTATTTGCAACAGCTGCACGCATTTATTTTTTTAGTTTAATTAGTAGCTTTAAAGCTTTAAAGTGTAGCTTATAAAATTGTTTAAGTGCAGCAAGTGCATTTTTAAAGTTTTTTGCTAAATACTATATATTGTTAAAGTTATATTTTTGTTAAAAAATTTAATATTATAGTATATAATATTTTTTATATAAACATTATTTTTTTATTTTGTTTACTTTATATTTAAATTTGTTATAATAATAAATTGTTGTTTGCTTTTTATAATTAGTTAATATAAAATAAGTTCTTTATTTTATATAATAAAAATAAGTTTAAAATATAGTTATAGCTTTGTTTTTTTAAAATTTTAAATAGTTTTATAAATTATAAATCTAGCTAAATAGTTAATGTTTATATAAAAAAAATATTTTATTTTTATTTTAAAATTAATTAGTTTGCGCTTTTTGTTAATTTATAATTTTTGTTATTTTTAAGCTGTTTTTGTTAATATATATGCTATTTTTTAAACCTTTTATATTTGTTTTATTAGTTTTAGTGCTAGCTTTTGCAATAGCATACTAGTTTTTTTGTTTAAAAGTTTTATTAATAATAAGTTGTATATATTAGTTTTTAAAGCTACTGTTAAAAAAGTTATATTTAATAATAAATGCTATAATAAATTATAAACAAAATTTAATACTAATAAATAAAAGCTTTAATTATTTTAATATTTGTTAATATAAAATTATAATTGTTAATTAAGTTTTTAATTAATAAACTTAATTGCTTTTTATATTTAAAAATAATAAATATTACTATTATAATATTTTGTTTTAATTAACTTATTAATTTTTTTTATAAAAATTAATATAAAAAACAATAATATTATATTGCTATTGTTTTTGCTATATTAAATTTTTTATTTAAAAATATAGTTAACAAACAGCTAAACTTGTTTATAAAAGCTTAAACGTAATTATAGCTTTAGCAATTTTTTAGCATGTTTTTTTTGTTTATTATTATTTGTTTTTATATTACTTGCAATATTAATATTAAATATAATAGCTTAAATATTTTGTTTTAAAGCATTTTGTTTTTTTAATAGTTATAATAGTTGCGCATATATTTTTTAACATTTTGTTTTAAATAAAGCTAATAAAAATCTTACTTAATTATTTTAATTGTTTTGTTTTAGCTTAAATAAGCAGTAATTTTAAAATAGTATAACTTTTTAATTAAAGCTGTTTGCAAAAAAATAATATTATTTAAAATAGTTTTAACTATTTATAGCTAATAGTTTTTATAGCTTAACTTTTAAGCTTTGTTTTTTTTTTTAATTAGTTTTATTAGTTTAGCTTTTTTAAGTGCTACTTTATTGCTTTTTATAACAGTTATTAATTTTTTTATAGCTTAAAGTTTAATTATAATTAAAATACGTTTTTTAGCTTTGTATACTTTTATTATAAATAACTTAACTATTTTTTTAAATAAAACATTAGCTTTTACGTTTTTTTTTTAAGTTTATATTAAAAAATAATATTAAAGTTTATTAAAAAGTTAGCTTACTAAATTTAGCATATTAAAAGCATACGTTTAATTAAAAAATATAAAAAGGTTTAATAATTAATAACAACAAAAAATTTCTGTTTTAAAAGCTTTAAACAATAATATTTTAAAGTTTATATTATAGTTAACATTTTTTTGTTTTATATAAAATAAGCTTTTTTTAATATAATTATTGTTTTAAAAAAATATTTTATAAGCTTTTATTCTTTATTTTTTTATTGCTGCTAAATAACTTTGTTAATAACGTTTTTTAATACGTTAGTTTTTATTTAAATAAATTGCTTTAACCAAAAAAATGCTAATACTAGTGCTTAATATGCTAATTGTTTTAAGCTTTTTTTAAACAAAATGTTTTTTTTTAAATAAACAGTTTAATAGTTTTATAATATTGTTAACATAATAAATAAACATACAAATAAAGTTATATAGTTTTAAAAAAAATTAAACTGCTTTAACTTTATTAAAGTTTTTAAACTTTTAGTTTATAATAGCTTTGATTTTTATTAAGTTAATTTAAATACTAACTTTAGCTTTTATAATAACGCTTAAATAATTTATTATAATAACGTTAAATTAAAATTTTTTAATATTTTTTTATAATTA
>MU377088.1:0-120429 GCA_022495195.1 Xylaria digitata
AGTACCCCTGCATATAAAGTGGCCTACAGGGTACGCCAAGAAAAGTGCGAAACTTGCTTGTGTGCGAAACTAGCTTGTGGGATGCGTTAACTAATTATAAAAAAAAAGTAATAAGTTCGGAAAATAAAAATATTTTGCTTACCAAAAGTAAGTGTGCGCAATACGGAACCTACTTCAACTTTAGCAACCAGTTCTCATTGTAAGCTGCACCTACAATAGGTTAATAGTTCTAGTTTTTATAGCTTATACAGTGCCATTTATTTACACAATGGCCATTGCCAACAGAATTCAAGCTCGAATATACGGTGTAACAAACGGAGAGTACAGTTTCTATTATAAACGGACTTGGCCCCTACCCAACTCTATAATATAAGGCATCCGAAATAACCCCTTTTATTTCTTTTATCTTTATTTTCTCTCTTCTCTTTCGTAGTCACCAGATCGATCACGAACCGTCCTGCCAGGACGGCGTCTTTGAACTCTTTACCCTGCAATTGAACTGTCACCCTTCTTTACAGTAACTGAGGGGCCAGCTGGCGAACGCGATGGTATCATCGTCATAGGCGAAAAACGACTATAACTCTTCACGCAATGGCGGTAGATATGTCGGCACTATCTCGGATGCAGATAGAGGCTTTTTTTGAGAGAAACACTCCTGTCACGCAGAAGCAATGCAATGACAAAGCTGAAAGCATATCAGGCAAGTCCGTCACTCCAACGGCTTGCCAGGGCGGAACCAGCTACACAGCCGACGCGGGGCAAATCATCGTCCAGTTCCGTAGTCCAAGCTCCCCCCTGGACATGATCTTTATGAATAGTATCGAACAAGCCTACCCAGACTTCACGCCACGGCACAAGGACTGTGGTTCGTTTCATAATCTCCACGTCTACACTATGAATAATATTGGGGGTCTCTCCATGTATCTCGCTAGAGGCTACTTGCAAAGGAATAACTACGAGCTCCTGAGAAACACCATCGACAGCTACGCAAGGTTTGCTAACACCAACGCGCAGGCGGTCCTCTTTCTCTCTGACTCTGCTCTTCCAACGCAGGGAAATATGCCTACGGCTGACTCGACTGGGGTAGATTCTTCGTCTCGGCGTATCACAACACCCCTGAGTCGATGAGCAGACCAGATCGCGGGCAGCTTTTTCAACATTACTCGTCACAACTCCAACGGCTGCGCAAGGGACTTCCCGATCGCTTTCATGCAACGCTGGACACCTTGATCCCCCAACTCTCGAGTATCTGTGACGAGAACTGGCCATTGGTGCCCAATCACACCGACCTCCTCGAGAACAACATCCACGTGGATCCGGACACGGGTGCCATCGTGGGCATTTGTGACTGGAGGGACGCCGAGGTCAGTCCTTTTGGCATGTCCCTGGGGGGGCTCGAGACTATGCTTGGGATCCGGACAATGAATGAGCACGGTTGGACCTACTTCCCCAATCACCGTGAACTCCGAGAGCAGTTCTGGACCACATTCTACCATTTCCTGGGAGCGACTTCTAAAGCGCAGCAGCGGTGCATCGAGGTTGCGAGGCTGACTGGCCTCTTCCTAGAGAATGGTTTCGTGCAGGACGAACATGGGAATATGAATCCAGCCACCGAGGAGAGCTTAGACTTACGTTACCTCGGTGCTATTGTCCTCGTCTGATGTCTTGAATCCTGATACTGTATGACATCGATGATGAACTGGGGGGAGAGCTTCTATCCATTGAGGGTAGAAGGGCCCGCGGCCATTTTTGTGGAAATTGGGATAGCGCTTGTTGGCGGAGAGTACTAGAGGCTGATGGGAGGTGAGCCGAGATCTGGATGCTTATTTCGAATAGTGGTTTCTGATGCGGAAGGAGAAAGACAACCTATTTCTGGGGCAGAGAGACTGGCTATATATATTTATGCGACTAGCTTCGAACTCAGAGGAGAAGAATGCAGTCTCCGCTAGAGCAAAAGACAAAGTGAGGGCCCCTACACATACATGAAGGTGGCCTCGGTGACTATGATCGGGCAACGAACTAACTAACTATCTTACGTTAGGCGGCCACTCAAGACATACACAATACAAGCCGTTATGACTAAACAAGACATTGGGTTAAAGTTTTCTTCTGCCTCGTCCCAAACACTCGAACTGGCTGCCCCATTATGATAAGGCCCCTTCTGAAGTGTATATACATACTAATGATATACTATGTTACATTCTATGCCATCTGCCTTGGAGGTGGTTCCCAAAAACTGTAGTTGGTCTGCGTACAGCTAGTCTGTTGGTTCGTCTTGGAGACGTGGACGAGGTCGTCGTAACATGTCCCATTGACCGTTAAGACGTAGCCGTTTTACTGACCGTTTCCCTCTACATAACTTAGGTACCTAAATGTAACCTATGCTAGTACATACATATGTACCTAGTAGGTATGGGGCACTGCTTTTGCAAGGGTATAAAGTCATGACTGGGGCCCTAGGCCATATTCTTCACTTCTACACCACACCTTCATTTTTATTCAATATTCTGGCTAGGCTCTCGCTGGTCGAGTTCAATACAGTCAATATTACCCTTCGCCCTAGTGACCAGCATAGGTAAGCTACCGGCTACATAGTGGAAGAGGTGGGGTGGGATCCACAGTAGTTTTTATCTTATCATTATCTCGACCTTAGTTTTTTCCCAAAGTATTCTTCCAGCCAGTCGACTTTTGTATCAGCTACTCAGAATCACTTAATCTGCCACCGTAGAAAGAGAGCTTTGAAACCCCCTTCTTCGCGTGGACTCGAACATTTACTTGAACTAGAGGCACATCGTTCCGGCAATGGCGAAACCGCGCACCAAAAAGCGCACCCATGTGGGCGCTACTAATCCTAGACACAAGGCACCTCCGGCTGGCCGCTCTGCCGCCCTAGACCCCAAGAGCATGGTCATTCGTATTGGTGCTGGCGAAGTTGGGTCGAGTGTCAGTCAATTGGCCAAAGACGTCCGTCAAGTCATGGAACCCGGCACCGCAAGCCGCCTCAAGGAGCGCCGCGCAAACCGCTTGAGAGATTACGTTACTATGACCGGGCCCCTGGGCGTCACTCACCTCCTGCTCTTCTCGCGATCTGAGTCCGGCAATACGAATCTGCGAGTCGCTACCACCCCGAGAGGTCCGACGTTGCATTTCCGAGTCGAGAAGTATTCGCTGTGCAAAGACGTGCGCCGTGCACAGAGGCATCCCTTAGGCGGCGGCAAGGAGTACGCTACGCCTCCGTTGGTACGAATATAGAAAGCCCATCCGCTCCCATAATGCTTGCTAATCCGCCAATTCTCCCCATTGTAGCTTATTATGAATAATATCTCTACTCCGGGGGCAGATTCTCACTCTGCTGTCCCTAAACACCTCGAGACCCTTACGACTACCATTTTCCAATCCATGTTCCCCCGTATAAACCCACAGACGACTCCCCTTAAATCTATACGGCGCGTGCTCTTAATAAACAGAGAACCGGCAACCAACAAGGATGATGGTTCGTTTGTCTTGAATTTCCGACACTATGCCATAACCACCAAAGTCGCTGGCATCTCCAGACCACTCCGGAGGTTGAATGCCGCCGAGAAGATCTTGAACGGGAAAAAAGGGCGGAAAGGAGGTGTGCCAAATCTAGGGAAGCTTGAGGATATTGCTGATTTCATGATTGGCGGCGAGAATGGAGAGGGGTACATGACAGACGCCACCAGTGGCAGCGAAATGGATACTGATGCTGAGGTCGAGGTGCTGGAAGATGCACCTCGGAAAATCTCTAGCAAAGCTCGCGCTGCGCGCGAAAATGAAGGCAATGACGCCGCAGACGATGAAAGGGTGGAGCGTCGTAAAGTTAAACTAGTCGAACTTGGACCACGCATGAAGTTACGCATGACAAAGGTTGAAGAAGGTCTCTGCTCTGGAAAGGTTATGTGGCACGAACACATCCATAAGTCTAGACAAGAGGTGCAAGAACTCGATAAACGATGGGAGACTAGAGCAAAAGAAAAGGAAGCTAGGAGAAAGGAGCAAAAGGCCAATATAGAGAAGAAACGGAAAGAGCGAGCAGCCAACGGAGCAAAAGGCGGCGGAAAGGGGGATAATGATAACGACGATGAGCCGAATGGCAATAATAGCGATCTCTTTGATGAGATGATGGAAGAGGACGAGCTAGATAGTGAAGGGTTGGCGGGAGACGGCGAAGAAGCATTCAACGAGGAAATGGATGACGACGAATGGGAAGATGAGAGAGCAGAGATTGCTGGTTCATAATCGAATATACCCAATGTTGACAACATCAAACCCGCCTCTTATATCTTTCTATATCTATGACTAATAGTATATTCATTGTGGAACGTACAAAACTCGGTTTACATCGATAATTTCAAAAATATTCTCTTCACTAGAATAATATATGGCGACACGCGAAAGATTCAAAATACCGGCTTAACGGTATCATACTGATCCCTTGCAGGGATGATTCGCATTACTAGGTGCTAATTGCACCTTACGCCATCCCTTTACTCAATCCCGTTCCGAGTCATCCATCATCTGCGTGATTTGGCACTATGAACTATTACATTCAAGGGAGCCTCTTGAGGTAATAAGGAATGTATAATCCGCGAGAGACATTCCGTACCGGGAGAATGACAAAACATGTAATCCCATGAACTGAGGGAGCAAACACGCTGTTGAGAAGGAATGTCGGCTTGTCTCAAAACAGCCAGCCAAAATAATATGGCCTTTCGACAATCTTTTACGCCGATCGCGATGCCGCACTCCTTTTCGATTTGTTTGTCTAAGAGCTTGGCCGAACAAGTCACTGACGGCGGATGAATATGGGCCTTGACATATACTGGATCGGACTGTTAGTCCTCGTGCCTGTCGTCGCGATCGTTGCGGGACACACGGTCGTCCTATCAGCTTTTCGAAGGGCGCCTGCCGAAAAGCGAGAGCCCGATCCGCTCGACGACGACGCGAGGGAACTCCAGTGGACCTTCCTGCGCGTGTACCTCCTGGTCATCGGGTCAGAATGGCTTCAGGTAAGCTGGCAGAGAGAATTGAGTCGCGAGGTCCCTTGGCTAACTCGCAATCGTTCCAGAACCCGTTCATGTACTCCCTCTTCCGAACCGAGAAGACACTAGACGAGGCGACGGTGGCGACGCTTTACATCAGCGCCTACGTCGCGGCGGCCGTGTCGGCCCTTTTCACGGGCTACCTGACGGATCGGTTTGGCCGGAGGAGAGCGTGTCTGGTATTCTGCGGCGTCCACTCGCTCGCCGCCGTGTCCGTCTGCTTCGACGGGCTCGCCATCTTGATACTGGGGAGAGTGCTGGGCGGCATCGCGCTCACGCTGCTCTGGACGGCCTTTGAGAGCTGGCTCATCGCCGAGTACAACGAGCGCGGGTTCGCGCAGAGCTCGCTCTCCCTGAGCTCCATGTTCGGCATCATGACTACATTGAAGTGCATAACGGCGATCTTTGCTGGTGGTGAGTGTTTTTACAGAGTCATTCCCTTCCTGTTCTAGCAGCTTCGGGAATGCATAGGCTCCTTTTGGGCGAATTCGGATCCTGGAAGCCTACTGTAGTTTTGAGACTCTAGAAAAGCATCGCGCTTAGATGATGATTACTGACACCGGTTGTCGTAGTGTTAGGTCATTACGTTGTGTTAGCCTTGGGATCCGAGATTCACCCTTTTATACTTGGTGTGGTAAGGGACATTCTTCGAGCGAGGTGCATGAGTAGTGCTTGTATCTCTCATCCAACTAATGAATACTAGGCTTTAGACTTGTCTGCTGCGATCTTGATGATCCGGACTTGGAAGGAAAACTGGGGGATCAACTCGATCACTGATGAGGGCGCAGACGGCGACAAGGCGGCCGAAGCGCTAGAGCACTTACCATCAGATCAGGGGACGGCATCACTGTGGGATTTACGAGTGTGGGCTATGAGTTTTGTGACATGTTGTTTTGACGGCACCATCTTTCTATTCATGTTTTTCTGGCCGGAAACGCTTCAAGATGCCCACGATAGAGAACACTCGGAACAGAATGGCACTATCCCGCATGGTGTCATCTTTGCCTCGTTCATGGCCATCATGGTCCTCGGCGCGCTGTCTTTTAATCTGATGACTGGGGACCCGAACGGTAGCTATCGGGGGCCGACGAGATACGCCTTGACACCAACGCAGCTCCTTCAAGGCGCTCTACTAGTCGGCGCTATTTGCTTCTTAGCCGCAGCATTCGCCCGAGAAGAAATAGCCTTGTTCGTTTCGTTTTTGTTGTTAGAGGTTTGCAACGGGATATACGTCCCGAGCGTCGCGTATCACCGTGGCACAATTGTCACCGACGACGCGAGAGCCCGCGTATACAGCCTCATGAACATCCCCTTGTTCGTGTTCGTCATCATCGCGCTGTACGCGGCGAACGGTAGTGGTGGTGAGTCAACCTAGGAGATAATGATCATGTAGACACTAATTGGATGGATACAGGAGGGCGCTGGCAGCCAGTGTTTCTCTTTTGTGCGGGATTGCTCCTCCTTGCAGCACTAGTCACTTCAATGTTTATCCATGTTGGAAGCAGGAGTCCCAAAGGTTTTGCGGAGATACCTAGTCAAGACTTGGTAGGTATCGATCCTTTTCCTTCTATGCAGGCAGCACAGACGGCAGGGGCGGAATTAGATCCGGGTGTGCACGAACAAGCATAGGAGAACGGCTGACTCCGAAGTCTATAAGGTCGACATCTATTCAGTCCATCGGTCTGTCCCTTATTGAAACTATTGCGGGTATTTCTTGGTTTCTCGAAGAACTGTAGCTGTTGGGTTGTTCTATACCAGAGGATGTGTTTTACAGAGTCGATCATTCAATGATAGTTACCTTTACCCGTTCTGACTTCATTGGGGTTCTTCGATTTGAGCAAACTGATGTATGAGGTAGGCGGGAGACGGCACATCGCCATCGAGCGTGTACGGTAGAAGGTTGGGTATATCTCAAGCAGGTTAGGTTTGACAGATCGTCGGGCAGGGTTCTCATAACTGATCTACGGCTGACTAGAAACAGAAAATCTCTCTGGGCGGTAGTAGCAATACCTTAGTTACTCGGACACCACTACTACCTCTGTGGGCACAAACTACATAAATAACGGCACGTACATAACTCAGTTCACTACGTGTTGGCAGATGCACAATATCGTTCCACACGAGGTTGGACCGTTTCAGGCAGGTGAAGCCATTCTACCTTTGTCAATGCGGACCTCGGCTGGTCACGGCACGGCTAATGCAATGTCACCCACCTAACCTAGAGTTGCAGCGATCTTGTAATGCCTCTCGGGCGAGCCAGCAGGCTGGGACCGGCGACCACGACGAGTGCACTCTCGAATTGCGATATGTTATGAATGCGGATATTCATCTTAGCTTATCTCGTGTTTCAAACGATACTAGGAATGAACCGCATGGCGAGACACATCGCATCTACCTAATCGACCAAGGATCCGCAGCGAGGTCTTGGTTTTGCATGTCTAGTGTCTCCTTGAACGATTCTCGATTGGGCCAGGCAGTAGGTATCACAGGCAGTGTCTGAGGCTAGGTCAGGCGGCTATGACCCCTTATCTGGGTGGTTTGTCTTGCTCGCGGGAAAGGCGAGACTATCACATAAAAGTAGTGTTAGTGAGTACTGGTTTGCTTAAATGATGGATTGATAGGTGTTTCTTCATACCCCCTAGCTGGATGACTTGATCTTAGTGTACACTAGGTAGATACCTAGATCCTTTTGGTTGCTGACATTTATAGCACGGAGGTGCTACGAATGGGGATAGGTGGCTGATAAGGTCCCTACCGAGTCCTAATTTCTCATTAGATGTTTTCCACGTGTGGTTTTGTTGATTTCTTCGTTTCTCGAAAGACTAGACCCACAGAGATATCGGTACCAAATTCTGATCCCAGTCGCGGATAATTAATATCATCATTAGATTGGCATAGTGTGTGCAGAGAGCGGGATAGTGCAAGATAAAAGTAAAATTGCCAAGAAGAACGGGCCAAACGGTTCTTGATATAGTGTAGGCTATAATTAGTCCGAAAATTACCAGAGTCCCGGTCTGAACCCAATGAAGCCTCGATCGATACTACTATTATACCTACATAGTATGTGCTATGTGGTTTATGGAACGGGCTGTCATCTGATTTGGGTCAAGAGGAGGTGCCAAGGGACTGACCGATGCAAACTAGGGTAGCTCTAGCGCTGGCCCTCTCCAGCTGCAGCTGGGGCTGGGACGCGGAGAATGATTGTTGATGCGCACAAAGCAATTCGAGAGCGTACTGACCGGGGGAATGCGAGGAAGCACAAAGATCCTAAGCCAGGGGTAGTGAGGGAGAGGTAGGGATACTTCCAACATACGCTCTTGCTCTCGTATTTGACCTCAGAGCCTCCTGGTTACGGTACAGCTAAACGAGGGCGCACAGGGCAACGTCGTGTAGTGTAGTGGAGAGATACTATGTATTATGTTCTCAGCTGCTACCTAGGAGGGTCTACTAGAGTACCGAGTTGCCCATGGATTAAGACCCTTGCGGTTTTGACAGTCGTTATCTCTGGGCATTATCGAATGAGAAACGAGAATCATACGGCGGAGGCTAACGGAGTCGACGGCTTGGCACATATCATGATTTCCTCTGCAGAAGCCTGCATCTGTGTACTGCCTGTGCCTCCGGGAAACGTTATCAGGACTGGCTGGGTTTGACCGAGTCTGCCCGGTGTTACCGGCGAAGCACCTCTTTTCGCCACTGTGATGTCGTTCCCGCATACCGTTCCAACACATCGTGGTGTATGGTGCGATGCGCCTTTGGTGACTGCGGATAGTGGTGTCATACAACATGCACGCAGGCCGGCGGAGCCATCGTGTCGGATACAGTTTTCTTAGGTTTTCTAGAGTTTTTTTCTTATGCTCGGTATGCAGCTAGAATGCAGACAACCTTGTTCGAGGCTTCCGATCTGCTGCAGCTGACAGAGTCTCGTTCCTTGTCCCATGTATCTTGTACGCACAGAATCTCGATAATCTCGATAATTGTTGGTGTAGTGCACATGCTAAATAGCACACTAGAGGGAGATCCACGGCGCTTTTTCACATTCCTAGTGCAGTACATTACACGTGTACCAGAATATCTAGTACATGAACGGTATAGGCAGGCTGTTGAATAGGCGTTGCCGCGTCAGTGGCCGATAAGATGGCTTGCGGATAGCCTAGACTGGGCGCATCTTGACCATTCAAGTTGTGGAATTGGTGATGACCATTGGTGATGACCGTATCTGCAAATTGTACACAATGTAGACCGTGTCCTTCCGCCACAATGCACACTAGCTACACTTAGACTACAGGTAATCAATCTACATGTATGACTCGTCATAAGGTGTTTGAGACATTGACGTACTTTCTACGCTATGTAATGTTATTATTCTGTTGTTTCTCATTTAGGACCGAGAAAACGATGTTATCATTGTAGGCTAGAATTGTAATTCTAGGTGTAAAAAGTTTGATCAGCTCGTCTAGTGTACCCCAACCTCGGCTTAAACACTAAACTAGGTAGGGCGCTATGCCTATATAGTGTAGGCAATGCATCTCGATCACGATAAGGTACTGTCCACTAGGTACTGTCCACTAGGTACTTATAATTTGCAGTATCTAAGGCAGTGAGTGAGTGTAGTGTACCTACCGAGGTGGCCAAAGATCAGAGGTACATCCATCGCCTACGAACTGTTCCATAGGTTCTCCCCGGTACCTCTGTATAGCGTGCCCATGTACATATGTGTGTACACTGGTGTACCTAGTATAGGTTTGTAGAGTGTACCAAGGGACACGGAGTGTAGTGTGGGTACAGAGAAGTACACTGGGCCAAACCCTCCCGTTGTACACAGGCCTATCAGTTTCGACAAGACCCATGCGGCGTCGTTAGCTATACTTGCACACAATAGGTCCTTCCACTTTCAGAAGGACACCCATGCTATCCCCGTACTCTAGCGCCGCCTTGATTTTCGATTTTTTTCCTCTTCCCATCAGGTGCAGGTACACACTCTAATGGCCTGCGCTACACTAGGTGTACCTAGAGAGATAGGACCACGCGATCATCAGCGGCGAAATGAGTGAGTGGAAAATCTGGACTTTGGCTTACAACCCCAATCAAGCAGCTCAACTGGATAGATAGCCGGGAGTGGGCTTTCCTTGGCACCTGTGCGAGTACTAGTAATTGCTCTTAGTATAATACTGCATCTATCTCCTCTCTCAAATACTTGCAAGCTGGGAAAAGAGCTCTTTAGCCCTTTCGGCCGCAACCATTAATTCTTCCCTTTTCCTTGTCTCGTTTCGCCCGTCCGAAGACACTACCCAACCGGGCCAGTAGCTCTGAACAAAGGTCGCTGAATACGTGCACAAGTAATCGGAACACCTTCGGCTCCACGATGGATTCTTCGGATGAGAAGGGCCAAAGCCCTGCCACCTCCCCGCAAGAGGGCGCGCATCTCCATGAGCACACTCATGAGCATCTTCATCACGGCGGTGCCGCCGCCGACCACGCCAACCACTCTCACGACGTCACTTACGCCGATATGACGCAACAGGACCGGCCGCAAAGCTATGAGAAGGGCGACTTCCCCTCCGCTGAGAAGACGTCGCTTGGTACCGATGAGGAGATTGGCAATGTTGACCGGTCGAATGATGCGAATGACCCAACGACATCAACCGGCTTCTTCAGGAAGTGGTATCGGATACTAAGGGGCCCCATTCACCTCTTCATTTGGCTGGTTTTCACCGCGTGAGTCTCAAATAGTCATTCGTCGTCCTTTTTTCGGGACGATGACGACGTCTCCCTTTCGTCGAGATGGTAAACTGATACACGTTATGTTGCTCATCAACAGTTGGTGGATCTTTGGTCTCGTCAAGTTTCGCAACTCCAAAAATTGGTTAATCCCCTTCCTGGTTTACCTGGCCATCACGTTGCGCATCATCACCCTCTGGATTCCCGTTAAGTACGTCATGAATCCGGCTAAGCTTGTATGGCGCCATACGGTCTTCAGGGTCTACGAGCTCATTCCTAAATTCCTCCACCGGCCCCTTGCTGCCGTTGGAACGGTTGCCGTCTTTCTCGTCGGCACATTGGTGCCCGCAGAGTCCGGTGATAACACGAGGGCCGGCCGTGCCCAGGCCCTCTTTGGTTTGGCCGTCATGATCGCTGGTATGTCGGCAACGTCGAGGAAACGGTCTGCCATCCCGTGGCACACCGTCATTGGTAAGTGGTCTTGCAATCCCGTCTTGAAACCCTGCCTATGGGGATCATCTAGTGTAACATTAGCTGACATACTGCCTCAGGCGGTATGTTAACTCAGTTTATCATCGCCCTATTCGTACTGCGGACACATGCTGGCTACGATATCTTCAGCTTTATTTCCGAATTGGCTCGCACTCTGCTCGGCTTCGCCAACCAGGGTGTCGTATTTTTAACAGATGATACTGTACCCAACCTACCGTGGTTCTTTGTTGGCGTGATTCCACCCATCATCTTCTTCGTTGCTTTGGTCGCTCTTCTCTTCCACGTCGGGCTTATCCAGTGGTTTATCGGTAAATTCGCCGTGTTCTTCTTCTGGACTCTACGAGTGTCCGGAGGTGAGGCTGTCGTCGCGTCAGCTACTCCCTTCATCGGCCAGGGTGAATCAGCAATGTTAATTCGTCCCTTCGTTCCGTATCTCACCCTGGCGGAGTTGCACCAGATCATGACCTGTGGTTTCGCCACCATTGCTGGCTCCGTGCTAGTTGCGTATATTGGGCTCGGCCTGAATGCTCAGGCGCTCGTCTCGTCCTGCATTATGTCTATTCCAGCCTCACTTGCCATCTCGAAGATGCGATACCCCGAGACAGAAGAGTCGCTGACTGCTGGACGCGTGGTTATACCCGAGAATGAAGAGGACAAGGCTGCCAACCCCTTGCACGCATTCGCCAACGGTGCTTGGCTAGGTCTTAAGATTGCAGGCATGATTGTTGCCACGCTACTCTGCATCATTGCTTTCGTTGGTCTGATCAATGGCCTTCTGACATGGTGGGGTGGATACTGGGGTATCTCGAACCCTGACTTGACGCTACAATTCCTTCTGGGTTATATCTTTTACCCTGTGGCCTGGCTCCTTGGTGTGCCGAAAGGCGAGCTCCTTCAGGTTGGTGAGCTTATCGGCCAAAAGATCATTATCAACGAATTTGCTGCCTTCATTGCTCTTACCACTGATCCTCGTTACACGGCTTTGAGCCCTCGGGCGACCATCATTGCCACCTACGCTTGCTGTGTAAGTTTATGATGACATATAAGCGAGGCATTCTAGAAGCTAATATAGCATATTTAGGGTTTCGGCAACATTGGATCTCTTGGAACACAAATCGGTGTCCTTTCCCAAATCGCACCGGCTCGTGGCGGCGATGTCTCTAGAGTCGCCATCTCTGCTCTGTTCGCCGGTGTCATCTCCACGCTGACCTCCGCGGCCGTTGCTGGTATGGTATATACTGAAGGAATTGGTCTAGCAAGCAAGGTACTGAACTCGTAGTGACGACAGTTCGGTCAAACAAAAGGCGGAGCCAAAGAAAATAAATACGACAATAATAATTGTTGAGTAAATAAGATAAGATTTAAATCAATCTCTAAACGACGTACCATTCATACGTTTTGTATTGACTTGACTGTCATCAAATACCTGAAATTAAACCTGGATCCTACGCTGTGCTGCCGGAGACCTGCGGCGAAGTGACTCATCGCCGGTCCCGTCACGTCAGCCCGTTACGGTTACATTGGGTAAATAAATGTGTTTTGCCAAGATGTCGCTAAGAATCGCGCGTTTCTAGAAGACTAGTAGAACCTCACTAGTCAAATTTCTCCACCTAAGAGCTTTGGCTTGCAGTGGCTATTAAAGTCAGCCGCGCCTTAGCTTGAGAATAGACGTTCTAGGCTATCGTTCCACTTTGTCCGCGAATTGTTCTAGTAAAGCGCGTCATAACGCCTGTTAGCTAGGGCTAATCAAAATGATCATATACAACGGGCGTCGTCTTTGGGATGGCTGCTCGTTGCCGCGCATCTGCATTGGATTTTAGGGCATAACATCAGCCGCAGGCTCGATTAGTATAGATAGCGAGGGTCTTATAATTTATTTGACGGATATTCTTGCGCTGCCTTTCCAGCCTTGAGAACTTCGTGAGAGCTTCTCTTGCCATCTCCAACGCGTTTTTAAAACTGCTACGAGAGCCGGATATTAAATATGAATAGAAGCAGGCAATTGGGTCTAAAGCCCAAAATCTTGAATCGATAGACTATGTGGTGCACGTTGCCTACATACCTTATATGCTTTAATTACGCATAGGCATGAGCCGCAGTAATACAGATGGCGCATGCTTGGCGGTTAGCTAAGCTTCTTTATCGTTGCTTGAAGCAATTTGCGGTATCCTGACACCGAACTATCTACTCACACAACAACAAAGGCCAGGCATAAGCATCTTCGCCACTGCTCGAATTGATTTAAATTCCCTTAATTCGATATTATAAATTAATATAGTAGCTTTATTTCGTATGACACGTGTCTACATTCTTTACTGTGAAGATGCCGATGAATTAAAGAGTTAAGAGTGCAACAACCGGGACCGGTCCTAGTAGAATGGCAGTAGTAACACCTAGGTATATGCAGCAAAAATAACAATTAGGTAGAGTAACAGGTAAGCAACGGATTTTCGATTTACCAAATCTTTCAAATAATTGGTGTCGTTTGCGCAAGTCATTCCAATAGTGCAACCCCCCTTCCCCCCGGTATATAGTAATTTCTTCTTTTACTTACAGCATGTTTCTCTCCATCTATAGAAACCTTCCCTTCTGGTGCTTACCCTGCTTGCTGTATTCACTAGTCCTTCTTCTCTATGCAGTGTAAGTCTCGCTCGCTCCGTCGTGCTCACAGCCCTTTTCCCTCCGAGCCCTCCGAGCATACTACGCGACTTGTGTTACACACCTACTACTGGAAGAACTGCTTACTACTATGATTGAGGCTATCAATTATTGTTCCACCTTCCGGAACAAGGATGATGCCTTGTATATATAGAGATCATCGGACTAGTTAGTGTTTGGCTCATTGTGCAACAACAAGTGTTTGCTTTACCCCTATACCTAGGTTCTAACAACTCGCGCCTCACTTGTAGCTTACCTCTACTAGGAATATCTTTACTATAGTTCTGTTGTGCCCCGTGCCATATGCTGGGGGCTGCATGGGACCATTGCTAATGGTTATTTCTCCGGGGCGCGAGCTAACCGCAACGAAATATGAATCTGCGAGAAGAAGCAACTCACGAGGCTATTTAGGTTTTTGGTAGGAATATATATATATATATCTTTAGAGTATTATTTATTACTAATACTGTTCTGTTCTTCTAGTGCAAAGGTTAAGCTGGGAAGTGTCATGCTCTGAGTACGGGGTGTAATGAATACTAATTGTTGCGCAAAGAGTTAGTCCTGACTGGACCGGCAGCCTCTGCTATATACAGAATACCTTCTTTGGCCTAGAAGGTGTAGCAAAAAGAAAAGAAGAATAAAGCCGATTGAGCGACCTATGATAGCTCACGCTTGTACACGCAGGGCAGATAAACTGAGAGCCTGGAAAACCTATTAACTTGTACCGAAGATAATCGTTTTATCATTCCCATACTTTGAGCAAGCCACTTGTTCATTACTGATCGAAATGGTATAACGCATCCCACAAGCTAGTTTTGCACCCAAGCAAGTTTCGCACTTTGGCTTGGCGTACCCTGTAGGCCAATTTGTCACGATCGTGTAGAATGCCTTACAACATTGTATTGATGCTATAAACTAAGATTCTAAGCTAAAGAAAAAGAAAAAAAAAAAGATAGCAAAGCTTACAATCTTTTAGAATTAAATATAATACAATTACTACTTTGTAAGTTATGGTTTATATGTTTTTTATTAATATAACAGTTTGGTAGTAGTTTATATGTTACATTTTTTTATTAAAACAAAAATACGGATTTTAATTTATATTAATGCTAGGTATAGCGTTTAATTATTATGGCTTTTTTTAACTTTTTAGTTATATTGTTATTTAAGTAGTTTTTTGTATGTTTATTTGCAGTAGCTGCACATGTTTATTTTTTTAATTTAATTAGTAGCTTTAAAGCTTTAAAATATAGCTTATAAAATTGTTTAAATGCAGCAAATATATTTTTAAAGTTTTTTATTAAATATTATATATTGTTAAAATTATATTTTTGCTAAAAAATTTAATATTATAATATATAATATTTTTTATGTAAGCGTAATTTTTTTATTTTATTTATTTTATATTTAAATTTTTTGTTAATATTTTTAAGTTTTAAAAGCGTTTAAATTTGTTATAATAATAAGTTGTTTGCTTTTTGTAATCGGTTAGCGTAAAATAAATTTTTTATTTTATATAATAAAAATAGGTTTAAAATGTAGCTATAGCTTTGTTTTTTTAAAATTTTAAATAATTTTATAAATTATAAATTTAGCTAAATAGTTAATACTTATATAAAAAACTTTTTTTTTTTAAAAAATATTTTGTTTTTTATTTTAAAGTTAATTAGTTTGCACTTTTTATTAGCTTATAATTTTTGTTGTTTTTAAGCTGCTTTTGCTAATGCGTATGCTATTTTTTAAACTTTTTATGTTTGTTTTATTAATTTTAGTGCTAGCTTTTATAGCAGCATACTAGTTTTTTTGTTTAATAGTTTTATTAATAATAAATTATATATATTAGTTTTTAAAGCTATTTTTAAAAAAGCTATATTTAATAATAAATGTTATAATAAATTATAAACAAAATTTAACGCTAATAAATAAAAGCTTTAGTTATTTTAATATTTGTTAATATAAAATTATAATTATTAATTAAGTTTTTAATTAATAAACTTAATTATTTTTTATATTTAAAAATAATAAATGCTATTATTATAATGTTTTGTTTTAATTAATTTATTAATTTTTTTTATAAAAATTAATATAAAAAGCTTTACGTTATTTAATAGCTAACAATTTAGCATGCTAAAAAATTAATATAAAAAACAATAATATTATGCTACTATTATTTTTGCTATATTAGATTTTTTATTTAAAAATATAGTTAGTAAACAGTTAAACTTGTTTATAAAAGCTTAAACATAATTATAATTTTAATAATTTTTTAGCATGTTTTTTTTATTTATTATTATTTGTTTTTATATTGTTTACAATATTAGTATTAAATATAATAGTTTAAATGTTTTATTTTAAAATATTTTATTTTTTTAATAGTTATAATAGTTGCGCATATATTTTTTAATATTTTGTTTTAAATAAAACTAATAAAAATTTTGTTTAATTATTTTAATTGTTTTATTTTAGCTTAAATAAGCAATAATTTTAAAATAGTATAACTTTTTAATTAAAGCTGTTTGCAAAAAAATAATATTATTTAAAATGGTTTTAAGCATTTATAGCTAATAATTTTTATAGCTTAACTTTTAAGCTTTGTTTTTTTGTTAATTAGTTTTATTAGTTTAGCTTTTTTAAATATTATTTTATTGTTTTTTATAGCAGCTATTAGTTTTTTTATAGCTTAAAGTTTAATTATAATTAAAATACGTTTTTTAGCTTTTTATGCTTTTATTATAAATAACTTAGCTGTTTTTTTAAATAAAGCATTAGCTATTACGTTTTTTTTTTTAAGTTTATATTAAAAAATAATATTAAAGTTTATTAAAAAGTTAGTTTATTAAATTTAGCGTATTAAAAGCATATGTTTAATTAAAAAATATAAAAAAGCTTAATAATTAATAATAACAAAAAATTTTTGTTTTAAAAGCTTTAAGCAATAATGTTTTAAAGTTTATATTATAGCTAACATTTTTTTGTTTTATATAAAATAAGCTTTTTTTAATACAGTTATTATTTTAAAAAAATATTTTATAAGCTTTTATTTTTTGTTTTTTTATTGCTACTAAATAATTTTGTTAATAACATTTTTTAATGCGTTAGTTTTTATTTAAATAAGTTGCTTTAAGCAAAAAAATGCTAATACTAGTGCTTAGCATGCTAATTGTTTTATAGCTTTAAAAGCGTTTTTTTGTTTTAAACCTTTTTTAAATAAAGCGTTTTTTTTAAATAACTAGTTTAATAATTTTATAATATTGCTAGCGTAATAAATAAATATATAAATAAAATTATATAGTTTTAAAAAAAATTAAACTGCTTTAATTTTGTTAAAATTTTTAAACTTTTAGTTTATAATAGCTTTAATTTTTGCTAAGTTAATTTAAATATTAACTTTAGCTTTTATAATAACGTTTAAATAATTTATTATAATAATATTAAATTAAAATTTTTTAAAATTTTTTTGCAATTAAACTTTGTATAAACAATAAATAACCTTTTTATATTGCTTTTAATGCTTTTTTTTTAGTTTTAAGTATATTAATATATTATTAGTATAACGCATTTTACAAGCTAGTTTTGCACACAAGCAAGTTTCGCACTTTTTTTGGCGTACCCTGTAAGCTACTTTATATGCAAAGGTACTTACTCCACTTTATTATAACTTTGCGAAAACAGGTTGTACAACAAAATAATTAGTACTATTAGATTCGTAATGAAATAGTAAATCTAATAATATTTTTATTTATTTTTTAGCTATTTTATTTGGGCGTGTACCTTTAAAAAATGAATTTGTAAAGATTATTTTAGCGTAGTTTTTAATAACGCTTTAAATAAAATAGTTAGAAAATAAATAAAAATACTATTAGATTTGTTATTTTATTACAAATCTAATAGTACTAATTATTTTGTTATACGACCTGTTTTCGCGAAGTTATAATAAAGTGGAGTAAGTACTCCTGCATATAAAGTGGCTTACAGGGTACGCCAAGAAAAGTGCGAAACTTGCTTGTGTGCGAAACTAGCTTGTGGAATGCGTTACGTATTAACAAATTTGTTTAACAGTTTTTATAGTTAGGTATTAATAAAAAATTGTTATTAAGCTAGGCTTATTTTAAGGCCAAAAGAAAGAACTTTTTATTAAAAAACTTTTTATCGAGTATAAAAAGCTGTAAAATATTAGGAGTTAATTAACATGTGTAGCCGATAAAAGGTTTTAATAACGTTGAGTTTAGAGTATTGTTATTATAATTCAGGTGTATTACTAACTAAACTACCAATTAAAGTATGCTCTTTTTAATTTTATCTGCTTATATTATTATAATTTATTTAAGTGTGCTTTACACATTATTTTTTGCTTTTACAAGCTTTAGTTTTATATAAAACTTATTATATAAAATATATATTATATTATATTTAAGTTTAAAAGATGTTTTAAACGTAACAATTTTAAAGCTTTTATTTAAAAGTTATTTATAATATATAACTATTATAACTTTAAAACAACTAGCTCGCTTTATTTTTTTTATAAAACTTTTATATATAAGTTATTTATAAAATAGCAACAAAACATTTTTAAATAATAATAAAAACTAAAAGCTTTTAAATTTTTTTAATATTAACATAATAAAACTAAAAAAAGCTTTTATTTAATTATTTTAATAGTAAAATGCTTAATTAACTACTAAGTTTAACAAATTAAAAAAATAATTAAAGCAAAAAAAGCAGTTTATATTAAATTTGTATAAACTACGTTTTAAAAAAATATAAAAAATAACTATAAAAAAAAAAAAAGGTTTTAAAAACTAAAGAATTAAAAAATTTAAAAAACCTTAATAATTTAAACATTTTTTATTAAACTTTTTATTATACTACTTTTTTTAATTAACAATTTAATTTTAATTATTATATTAAAAATAACTTTTTTAATTTAAAGCCACTTATATTATTATTTTTATTATTATTTTTATTTTTTGGTTAAAAAAGGCATTTTTAAAACTAAGCTAAACATAAATTTTATTTATAACGTTATTAAAATAAGCATAATAATAAATCTAATAATAATATAAACTTAAGCAAGCTATTTAAGTTTAAATACTTTTTATTTAAAATAAATTTTATTTATAACAAATAGGTTAAATAAATTTAAAAGCTAAACTTTATATTTATTAGCTTAACATATAAATTTTAGCATTATTTTAAACGTATTTTATATATATATAACAAAATAAACTAAGCTTATAAAAACTAATACTATAGTTTTATTTAAAGCTTAAACAGCAAAAACTAGCATTAATATAAACATAATTAAAATACATTTTTTGTATAAACTAAAACTTTTATTTGTTAGTTAGCTTTTTTAAAAACTAATATTAGCAATAAGTTAAAAACAGCTAAGCAGTTATTTAATTAAAACTTTAAAACTTTTAACTATTATTTTACTTAAATTAAAAATTAAAAAAGCAAGCAAACTAATTTTAAAAAGGTTATACTATATTACTAAAAGCTTTTTATTACGCTTTAAAATAAAATACTTAGTTATTTTAACTTATTATTTATTAAAAAAATTAACATAATAAATATAGCTATATAACGTTAAAAAATAATAAAATTAATTAAAAAAAATTAAAACTAAAAAAATTTTAAGCAGTTTAAATTTTAAACTAACTTTAAATTAAACAAACGCTTTTAACAATACTAATACTTAAATAAAAAAAATTATTATTATTAAAGCTAAAAACATGTTAATATAACTAAAAAACGTAATAACTACTATATTAATAATAACTAAAAAAAATTTAATTAAAATAGCATTAATAACAAATATAAGCGCTGTATTACAAAAAAATCTTTATTAAATAATAACAGCTTTTATTTTTTAACAAAACGTGTTTACAATAATAATAACCTGCATAAAAACTATAAGTTAGCTATAAAAAATATAAAATGTTTTAATTATAACTAAATAAAGCATATAAGTTATAACTATTTATAATTTTAAAAAGCTAAAAAGTAAAAAATTTAAAAAATTTAAACTATTTATAACTTAAATAAATACTGTTTTAAAAACAATAATAATGTTAACTATATTTAATTTAAGTTTTTATTAAAAAGCTATGCAAATAATAGCTAAAAAAAAAACAAGTAAGCTTAGTTTTTAAAAATGTTAAATTTAAATTTAATTAATAGCTTTATATTTTAATTTTGCAACGTTTTTATACTTTTTATAATATTTATACTATATTTTTTAAAAAACTTTTTATTTAAACTTATGCTAATTTAGATTTATATGCTAAATATAATTGCGTTAATTATATTTTTGCTTTTTATTATAAATTAAAAAAAGCTTTTTTTTATATTTATTTTTTATAATATGTTGCTAATAGCACTTTTTTTATTTATAACGCTTATTAAGTTTTTTATAAATTAATTAATAGCTGCAAAATCATTTAAAAATTCTGTTGCGCTTATATTACTATTAACAAAAATAACAAACTTAAAAGCAGTTTTGTTTTATTATTTTAGTTAACTTTAAAAAATTAAAATATTATATTAAACTTAAGCTTTAATTAATAATATTTTAAACTAATAATAGCTTTTTAATTTGCAAAAGCTTGTTATAATTAAAAGTTTTGTTAAATAATTATTTAATTGCTTAAACTTATATAGCTTAAAAAAGTAAAATTATTTCTAACTTAGCTAATTTTTTTAATAATAATAAAGCTAGCTTACTTTTTTATTTTAAGCGTAATAATTTTATAATAAACCTATAAAACAACGCTATAGTTTTTTATTATTTTATATATTTTTTAGCATAAAATAAGCTAATAGCTTTATAAACTTAGCTTAATAAAATGTTAAAAAATAAAAAAATATATAAATTTAAAAGCTTTATTAACGCTTTAATTTTTTTTATACTTAAAAAAAATAAAAGCTTACGCTTATATATTAATTATAAAAAACTTAATAAAGTTATAATAAAAAATCGCTTTACCTTTTTTTTTATTTTAAAAATATTAAATAAGCTGTTTTATATTAAAATTTTTACTAAAATTAATTTTAAAAACGTTTATTATTACATACAAATTAAAAAAAAAAATAAATAAAAAATAGCTTTTTATACTAAATATAATTATTATAAATTTTTTATTATATTTATAAGTTTGTACAATACTTTTACTACTTTTTAAAATTATATACAAAAAGCATTTAATAATATTTTAAATATTTTTTGTTTTATATATATAAATAATATATTTATATTTTTAATAAACAAAAAATTTTATATAAAATATATATAAAACGTTATTTAAAGATTATAAAAAGCAAAACTATATGCTAAACTTTTTTAAATGCTAGTTTTATTAAAAAAAACTTAACTTTTTAAAATATGTTATATTTAGCAAAAAAGTTAAAATAAATTTTAATTATATTAATATTATTTAAAACTAGCTATTTTTTTGTTTTTATTATAAGCTATAAAAATTTTTAAAGTTTTATAACTTTTATTGCTGCTTTATTAAAAAATATTTTTAAGTTATAGCTTTATTAACTAAGTATTTAAAACAAAGCGTAACTAAAACAAAAAAAAGTTAAATTTTATTAAATAGTTTAATATATACAGCTTTTAATAAGCTAAAAAACTTATTTAAAAAAGCTATTCTTTTTATATATTTTAACTTTAAAAAACAAATATTAATAAAAATTAATTTTTTTAAAATAACGTTAATAAAAACATTATTATAAAAAAACAATTAAAAATAATAACAACTTGTTTTATTTTATTTTTATATGTTTAATAATATAAAAACAAAATATAATATTTTTAATTAAAAAATGCTTGTTATTATAAAATGTTTTAAACATTAATAGCACTATTTATAAAAAAGCAAATTATTTATTAAAATTTTAACTAACTATATTAATTTGCAAACTTTTATAAAAACGCCCAAATTAAATAGCAAACAAGCTTAATAATATATATATTTAGCTTTTTTTAACTTTATTATTAAATATAAAAAAAGCAAGCAAAATAAAGCTAATATATTTTTATGCCGCTTTAATTATATAGCTTATAAAGCTTAAAATGCTAATTTATTTTTTTTATTAAAACAAAAAATTAAAATAGCTAATGCTAAAATAAAAAACTATATTTTTAAAACTTTTGCAAAAAAAATTTTTGCTACTAAATTAGCTATAAAACATATTATTTTTATATAAGCAGTTATATATTATTGCATATATATAGCTATAAATAATAAAAACTTTTAAAACTTAAAAATTTAACAAAGTTTATAAAATTTAATTTTTTAAATCTAAAAATTTTTTTTTAAATATTATTAGTTATATAAACAACTTTTAAATAAATAGCTTATAAAGCTTTAATAATTTATTAAAAATTTTTTATTATAATATAAAAGCAAAGCTTATATTTTTTTTAAAAAATTAATTTATTTTTAGCTTATTAAGCTATATTATAATAATTTTATAATTAAACATTTTAATTAAAATTATATATTAAAACTATTATAGTAAAAGTTTTATTAACAAATTATAAAAGCAAATATTTATAACTATATAACTAAATGCGTTATTTGTTTTAAATTTAAAACAAAATACTATTAAAAATATAATGCTTTAAATATTTTTTTAATATTTATTAGCTTTATAAAAAAATTATTTATAAACTTTATTACTAAATTATTTAAAACATTTTATTATAAAATTATTATTAATATAATATTTATAATAATTAATTAATTTATTAAACTTATGCATTTATTTTTTATTAATACTATTATTATTATTATTTAGCTAGCAATTTTATTTTATAAAAAAATAAAATGTTGTTTTAAAGCTTTTATAAATATAATTTTTAATAAAAATCCTGTTTTTATTAGTTAGTTTTAATTAAATTTATGCTACTATTTTAAAATTAAAAAAAAACTTTTAATTACGTTTTATTTTTAAACTAATAGCTAAACTAAAAAAATAAACTAAATTATAAAAGGCTACTTTTAATATTTTATTAATAATAAACAAACTAATTAGCCTTAGCTATTATTACAAGCTTTTTTTATAATAAATATAACTATTAACAATATTATTAAAAAATTGCTTTTTAAAGCATTATATAAATATATTTTAAAATTTAAACCTTTTGTTAAAAATAATTTTATTTTAAAAAAAGTATTATTAATATAAAACTAGCTATATAAATTAAAAACTATTTATAACAAATTAACAAATTAATAACGCAATATAATTAAAAAATATATAAAAAATTATAATATTAAACATATTTTTAAAAGTTTTTATACTAAAAAATTAATAGCTTTATTAACTTAAAACTTTAAATTTTAAAATTATAAGTTAGCTTTTAAGTTTATTAAACTTTTTTAAATTTTAAAAACAGTTAAATTATAAGCGTATTGTTTAATATTTTTATATTAATATAGTTGAATTTATAACGTATTTTTTATATAGTTATTAAAACTTTAAATAGCTAAAACTTTAAACACTTTATTTATGCTTGTACTAAAAAATACTAAAAACAAATAAAAAATAAAAAATATAATAAAAAAAATAATATATTAAAATAAACTATATTATAAAGTTAAATAAAAAAGCTAGCTAAATAAATATAATTAATAAGTATTAGCTATTAATATTATTGCTTTTATATTTATTAAAAGATTTAAAAAACAATAAAATTATAAAAAAAAATAATAAAAATTAAAGTTATTAAAACTAGCGTTTTTAACATAAAAAAACTTTAAAACTAAATTAATTAATTTTTAACAAACTTTTAAAATATTAGTTTTAAAAAATATTAGTAAAACTTAAAATTATAGCGTAATAAAAATTAAACTTATTATTTTAAACTTTAAAAATATTTATGCTTTATTAATAAGTTATATATTAATTAAACTTAACTTTATTTAATATTAAATTTAAATATATTGTTATATTTTAATTTATTGTTATAAGCGTTTTAAAACGCGTTATTAATATTAGTTTTAATAAAATTTTTAACTTTTTTAGCAAATTGCTTTATTATTAAATATTAAGCAGTATAACTAATATTTAAAAGCTAAAAACGTAATATAATTATTTAATAATATTAAATATGTTATTTTGTAATTTAAACAAGTTAGCTTTAAATATAAAATAAAAACTATAATAACTATTAATAGCGCTAATAGCAATAAAAAAAATAAATAAATATATTAAACAGCATTATTTAGCTATATATGTTTTATAAGCTAAAAAATGCTTTTAATTATATTTAAGTTAGCAAAATAAAATAAATAAAATAAAAAAAAATATAACTACTTTGTTATTTTTAATTTTATTAATTATATTATATATAGTTTAATAAACTGTAAAAAAATAATAAAAACTTTAAAAAAGCTAAAATTAAGCAGCTGCAATTTTTTTATAATAAGCTTTTAAACTTGCTTAAAAAACATTAGTATTTACATTAGTTTTAATTAATAAAGCAAAATTATTATTATTATTATAATAAATTTAAAACATATATTTATTTTATTTAAAAAGTTTTAATATTTAAACAGTTTTAAATTATAAATAGCAATTTGTATAAAAAAATAATATAAAACAATTTATAGCTTAATAAGTTTTATAACTTTTGCTGCAGCTAATATAAAAAAATAAAGTTGTTTTTTTATATATATATAAAACTTTTAAAAGCAGGCCAGCTTAAAGCTAAAACATATACGCTATAGCGCTTTAATATTAACAACATATAAAAAAATTAATTATATAAAAAAGCTTTTTATAATAGCTAAACTTATACTAACGCGTTTAACAAATTTAATAACGTTAATAACAAAAAAGCATAATAAAAAAATAATAAATAATAAAAACAATAATTTAAATAAAAAAAATAAATAAATAAAGCTTAAAAAAAAAATAAAATAAAAGCGTAATTAATAGCAATTATAGCTAAAACTAACAAAAAATGCTAGCAGCAGCTAAAAAAAAAAAAAAAGAAAAAAAAAAAAAAAAAAAAAAAAAATATAACAAGTTATATACTTTGTTTTTAAATTAGCTTGCTAAATAATTTGCGTTTAAGGCAACGCGTTATTATAAGCTTAAATATTTAAAAATTATTTAAAATGCACAAAATTTTTTTATTAGCTAAAAATTTCTATTGTTTATACCACTTTTTTTATTGTTTATATTTATTTTTTATTAATCTTAATTAATTTTTAGCTTTTAATTCTATATTATATTTTGTTATAATTCTATTTTTAATTATATTAGCACTACTTATAACAACATTTAACTTTATATTTAAGTTAAAACAACTTATTACAAAAAAAAAAATAATTGTTATAATTTAAATGTATTATTAACTAAATTATTAATTAAAGTATGCTTTTTTTAATTTTATTTGCTTATATTATTATAATTTATTTAAGTGTGCTTTGCATACTATTCTTTGCTTTTATAAGCTTTAGTTTTATATAAGACTTATTATATAAAATATACATTATATTGTACCTAACTTTAAAAAACTTTTTAAATGTAACAATTGTTTTGCATTTTAACAGTTATAAATAATATTGTTTAAATTTAAGGCTAAGACTATTTGGTTTTTTAGGTATTAATTTTGCTAGCAGTAATTAATATAAAACTTTTGCTTTTACAAGTGCGGCTTAAAGGCAAATAAAACTAGCGCTACGTTTATTTTTATAGCTAGTTTAATAAAGTTTATTTTTAGCAGCTAGTTTACTACTTTTTTTTTTAAAAGTAAATATTAAATTAAAGTTTAATATTTTAAAAGCTTATTGTTTTATATTTTTTTATTAAGTTTAAAAACTATATTGTGTTTTAGTTATAATAAAAGCAAAATGTTTGTTTTTTTTTTTTTAAAAAAAAACTTTTTAAATATACTAATAGTTTTAAAAAAAAATGTTAAACTAAAGCTATATACTTAAGATTTTTGTTTACAAAAAACAATATATGCTTTTTATTATATGTTTTTTAAAGCTTAACCGCTTTTATATTTATAGTTTTTTTATTTTTAAATAATTTTATAAACTTAATAAATATTAATTTAATTAACATTTTTAACGCTAGCTTAACTTATTGTTAACAGTTTAAATTATTTTTAATTTGCTTTATAATTTTTTAAATTATAGCTTAGTTTTTTATTTTTTTTTGCGCTTATTATAGCGGCGGCTAACTTTTTTTTTTTTGCTTTTTAAAATATGCAGTACTTTTTTTTTAAAGCCTAATTTTGCTAGTTTGCGTTTTATTAAACATTAAAATCGATTTAGCGTTTAGTTTTGTTTAATAATTAAATTTAAATAGCTAAAAAATATTTTGCTAATATAAATTAATTTTTAAGCTATATTAAGCGTTATTTTTTATAATTTAAAAAAAGGTTATGTTTAATAAGCTAATTTATATTAATTATAACTTTATAACTTATGTTTATTATTTAAAACATTTAGTTTTTAAAACAGCAGCTATTAATTTTTAAAGTAGCTATTAAATGCTTTTTTATTAAGCTTGCAGTTTTTTTGCAGTAGTTAAACAAAAGTATTAATTAGTTTAAATAAATTATTTGTATATTAAGTTGTTATTTAACTTGTTTAGCTAATTTTTTGTTTATTAATAAATTTATTTATGCTTTAATATTATATAACGCAATAGTTTTTATTTTAAAGTTATTTATTTATAATTATATTTTTTAATTAAATAGTATTAACTTTTTTTAGCTATTTATTTTAATTAATAAAAAAAATAAAATTATTAAAAAAACTTTTAATAGTTTTGCTAGTTTTTTAAATTATTTAAGCTAAATAAGTTGTTATTTGCTTTTTTTTTAGTTAATTAAACTTTGTTTATATTTGTTTGCTTTTTAAAATAGTTAGCTATTTTATATTTTAGTTTGCTATATTTAAAGCATATATTATTGTTTTAATAAACTTTTTTTTTTTTATTAGTTAGCGCTTATTTAAATTAGCTAGCTGTTTTAATAAAGTTAGGTTTGTTAAACGCTTGCTGCAAAGTTTTTATAACTAAGTTGTTAATTTTAGCTTTAGTTTTACAGTTGGCGCTAATTTTTTAGCATTGTTAAAAAGTATGTTTATAATTAAATATAGCTTTAATTATTTTGTTATAAAAGCGTTTATAAGTTATACTTAAGTTAGTGTTAGCTTTAAAAATTTTGTTGCTTAAGTTTATATTAATATAGCTTTAAAAAATTTAAAGCTATTTATTTTTAAGCAGTTTAAACTTTTAAATAAAGCTGTTAAACTAAAAAATAAATTAATAAATATTGCTATTTTTATTAAGCTTAAAATAAAAAATCTTTAGTTTTTTATAAGCTAAAATAGTTTAATTTAAATTATAATAAACTGTTTTTAAAGTTTAAATTAATTTAACAAATTTATTAAATAAACGCTTAATAAAACAAAATTAAGTTTTAATAAATTTTTTAACGTTTTTTTTTAATAAAAATATTATATAACATATGCAGCTTTGTTTAATATAAAAAGTAATAAAATTTTTTTTTAATTTGTTAGCTAGTTTTTTAAGCTAGTTGTTAAAAAAGTTTTTGTTGCTTGCAAACTTATTTAAGTTTACTTTTTAAGTTTTTGCTTTTTTTTTATAGTTTTTGTTAGCTGCGTTAATTAAATAGCTAATAAGTTTAAACTTTTTTTATATAGCTATATTTACAAGTTTAAAGCTAGTGCTACTAAAAGCGCTGCTTTTAATATTTTTGCGTTATTATTTATTTAGTAAAAACATATTAGCTTAATATTAAATTTAAGCTTATAACTGTTTAATTAGTTAATAAAAACGTTAAATTTTGTTTTAATTGTTTTTAGCTATAGTTTTTAACGTAAATATTACTTATTTTTTTTTTGGTTTAAAAACGTTTAAAAAAGCTTTTGTTTTTTGTTTTTTTTTTTTTTTTAGTTAACTAAATTAGTATATTAATAGTTAAGTTTTTTAGTAGCGTACTTTTTAGCGCTATATATAATTATAGTTTTGTAAATCTTTTTAAGTTTGTAATAAACATTAAAAAAGTTTTTTAAAGTAGCATATAGTTATATTAAATAGTTGTATTTGTTTTTTTTAGTAGTTATATACTAACTAAAAAAAAAAAGTAATGTTTTTATGTTTTGCTTATTATAACAAAAAATAAAGTTTTATATTTAGTAAACGCTTAATAGCAAAAATAAAAAAGCTTAAAATAATGTTATAATTATATAAAATGCTTTATAACATTGTATTAATGCTATAAACTAAAATTCTAAGCTAAAAAAAAAGAAAAGAAAAGGGATAGCAAAGCTTGCAATCTTTTAGAATTGGATATAATACAATTACTACTTTGTGGGTTATAGTCTGTACGTTCTTTATCAATATAACAGTTTGGTAGTGGTCCATGCGTCACATAATTTATATGCAGGGGGTACTTACTTTACTTATTAATAACTTCGCAAAAAAACATTGTACAACAAAATAATTAGTACTATTAGATTCGCAATAAAATAGCAAATCTAATGATATTTTCTTTTATTTTGTAGCTATTTTATTTGAGCATATAGCTTCAAAAAACAAATTTGCAAAGATTATTTTAGCGTTGTTTTTAATAACGCTTTAAATAAAATAGCTACAAAATAAAAGAAAATATCATTAGATTTGTTATTTTATTGCAAATCTAATAGTACTAATTATTTTGTTGTACGATGTTTTTTTGCGAAGTTATTAATAAGTGAAGTAAGTACCCCCTGCATATAAATTGGCCTACAGGGTACGCCAAGCCAAAGTGCGAAACTTGCTTGGGTGCAAAACTAGCTTGTGGGATGCGTTATGAGATTAAGGCTAGCATACAATAGCTTGCTATTTTCAACAAGGTTCCCCCAAATCCAAGTTTACATTAAACAGTCCTACTTATTTCCTGTTTATTAAACGAATGGTTATGACATGATAATATGAATAACTACGAAACCTAAACATTTCACAAACCCTACTCATACGTACGAGGCTCATTTGCGGATGGAGAGATTTTCAAACGGCCTGACGGCCGTCCACATTCCTATACAGGCCAATGAAGCCGAGAGTGATAGAGAACTCAACATAACCGGAGTAAGCTAGGGTAAAGTTTAACACCGCCCTGTATTGACAACACTCGAATGCGTTAAATAGCCAACTTCCGCGACCCAGGCATTCAGTGCTGCCCTCTCTTAGAGATCTAAAGATAAAACCTCTACTACAAACTCGATAATTACAGTCGGCTCCAATAAAAGAACTACCTTTTTATTCTGGGCCTTCGTAACTGTATTGAACGATCACGAGAAACTTGTTTTATAGACTAAATTTCCCACGATCCAGAAGACTTTAGAAGCTAGGAGCATAGTAAAATGTATGTAGTTCAAAGTATGCGAACTACATTCAGAGAAACTAGCATTTCGAGCATCCATCTTGCCTGTTTAATCGCATGCATACAAGCTGTTTTGAAGACGGCCGGCGATTAATTATACGTTTTCACGGCTGATTGAAAATAAATCAATTGCTTAAATAAAATAATTTAAACAATTCTTTACTTATAATATTAAATAAAGCATTAATTAAACTATTAACAACTTATTAAAGAAAATTTTATAAAAAGATAATACGTGTTTAACTTATTAACAAATTCAAAAATATATTTCAGCTTAACTTCGTTAAAATACGTTGTTTGCCAAGACCAAATTGTTTTGCTTGTGGGGATTGCTGACTCTGGAGGGTGTGATCATCAAGGTCGTCGAGCTGATAGGAAGATCCAGACTCTTTCAGAATATCTTCGGTGCTGATACTTCTCTGACCTTGACTGCTGACGAAGTTGCCCGCGCTCGTGAGTGTAGCACGAGTTAATGCTTGAGTAGTGATATGCGGTGCCTTCGAGTCGTGAGCACGTTCCTCATCGGACTTTCGAGGAGCAGTGTGTCTGCTGCCACTTGATGACCCTCCCAGCCGCAACGTTGACAGAAGGCGACGACTAGTCCGTGACCATATACTATCATCCATACGCCTATGCTCGTGCAAGGCCTTTGTAATGAAAACGGCGCGGATAACGACACGACTGAAATGGGGGTTTTAGCTGCTGAAGCTAGTCCGAAAGACGGGAAATTCACATACTTAAGGTATCACATATGATATCACTAACGGCATTATGTACGTCATTAGAGAGGCTTCTTGTATGCTAATTTGGGTTTGAGGAGCACTTGGCTGTTTATGAACGTTGAATTGGTGACACTTGTTTCGTCGACGAGACATGACAATCACTAACCGGAATCAGCACCGAAGTGCGGGCAGATAATAATAGAGGTAAACGTAGAGTAGATCCAGAATACGAAAGTGAAGACGACAGCGGTCCAGTAGAATATTATGATGCGGCGCGGCAGCCCCCGAACCAGAGTGTGGAAGAAGTAGAGAAATGTCATCTTCACCAAATACACTGAAGTCCAGTTGAGGGCGGAGGAGATCGTCGACCATTTTGATATCTCAAGGATCTTGGGGAGCTCCTCTAGAAATGGGAATACGACGCCTTTGTCGACAGCTTCAACCAGGTATAGAGAATCAAAGTTGTGAAGACACGTAGCATAGGATGTGGCCAACGCCAGAGCTGCGAGTAGCACGTGTCACACCTTCTGGAATGAAACAAAGAAGGTGTTGTGTACATAAGCATACGCATCAATTGGTGACAGATTAGACTCTCCGCGTAACAACGAATGTTTATCACTATCCTATACTCAGGTCATGACAGCACGAGTGCATCGTCAAAACGCAAGGGGAAATCCCCCAAGATTCGGATCGCAAAATGCGCTAGAACGCAGAGTTTAGCGATGCCAAATAGAACGCTGTACGAAATCTGACACCAGTGTTAATAGAAATTTGCACGTCCAGGCCCAGTGCTGCATACCAAAAAACGATCGCTTGTCAATTTTACCGGCGTGATCAATCGCATTTTGCCTACCAGGAATATACTGGTAAGGGGGGACACTGCCGAGATCCATAGAGGCGGATGTTGCCGTGAGTTTGAAGAGTTGAGAGATGGGGAGAATCATATATGTTATACATCTCGTCTCTATCGCCTCCGGACTTTTCAATACAAAGCAAGCGGCTGCAAGCCCAACAAGACCATGGTCGTCATCGCCAATCCTGTCACTGCGGCCCAAGTCGAGGCTGCTTTCCTCGACAAGCCCTCGGCTATGTGCGACACTCTCGAGGTCATCAATGGTGGACCATCTCTCATGACAATGCACGGAGATACCTGGAAGAAGTGACGTGGTTTGCTCAATCCCGGCTTCGCGGCCGGGTATATGACAGGACTTGCCCCAGCGATCGCGCAAGAGGTAGCCGTTTTCTGCACCCTGTTAACTCACCTTGCTAAGAAAGGCTAGATGTTCCAGCTGGAAGAATACACTCTTCGGCTCACATTTGATGTCATCAGCCGTGTAACTTTGTGAGTCTTCGTCAGAGGGACCTTAAATTAAAAGTAAACGGCATTTGCTTACTTTCACCCATAAGCGACGCTCGCCTTCACTACCAGACTCAAGGAAGCGCACTTGCAGACTGTCTCCGTCGGCAGGTATATTGGACGCCATTTAGCACGAGCTTCAATCCGATCCGCCGCTACCTGAGCATTCGACCTCTCGTGCAGAAGTACAACAGCTATCGCATGGATGCATTCTTAGACGAGGAAATCGACAAGCGATTTGAAGAGCTAGTCGTCGCCCGTCAGAGTCAAATCAAGGCAGAATCGAAAGCCTCGTCAAGGTCGATCGTCTCGCTAGCGATAGACAAGTATCTAGAGGAAGTCGGTAACGAGGGGATCTGTCTAAGAAGGGGTTCAAAAAGCTCGCAAAGCTGCAGCTCCGTATGTTTCTTTACGCTGGGCACGATACTACAAGTAGCACGCTGCTTTATTGCATCCTACTTCTATCTGAACACCCTGACGTATTGTCAAAGCTGCGTGCTGAGCATGACAAGGTCTTTGGCAAGGGGCTGTCTACTGAGGACTATGTTCAAGTCATTGAAAACGACCCCTCGATCATGAATCAAATTCCATACACACTCGCGGTCATAAAAGAAGTTCTTCGCCTCTTCCCGCCTGCTGGTAGCCTGCGTGATGGTCGCCCCGACTTCTTCCTAGTGGATGAAGACGGTAAACAGTACCCGACGAATGAGTGCCACATCTGGACGCTCAGTTTAGCCATGCATCATCACCCGTCTGTCTTTTCCAAGCCGGAAGACTTCGTTCCGGAACGATGGCTGGCTGATGCCGGCGACCCCCTTCATCCTACGAAAGGATCGTGGCGGGCGTTTGAGTGGGGCCAACGCAGTTGCATCGGTCAAACACTCGCCCAGATGGAATTGAAAGTGGTACTTGTAATGACTATGAGAACGTTTGACATCACTTCCGCCTATGCGGAATGGGATGGTCTACATCCCAAGGGGGGGATCAAGGCTGTCAACGGAAACAGAGCATACCAAGCTGAGATGGGCGGCGGCGGGGCTCATCCTGCCGATGGGTTTCCAGTCCGGGTGAAGGTTAGAGAATAGAGACCCATCACTCAATCTTGACTACATAAGTATATACTTGGCTTCTAATAGTAGAACCTCCCCGAAGTCCATGGCGTTCATTGGGGCGTCGGTGATCAGCTAGGCGTCGATGTAAGAGAGAATGATCCGTTCTAAGAGAAGAAAAATCCTACATCTGCAGTTGCCTGATCGTTACAGCTGGGTAGGTATCACTTGATTAGCATAATTGGCATACTATAGAGTCTACGGACCAACTGAGGGTAACCCCCCTTAGTTACCTGAAAGTAACTCCACTTATAAATAAAATTTATTTATATTAATAAATTTATATATTTAGCTTTAAACTTTAAAATTTAATTTAATAATAAATTATAAATTTTTTTTATGTTAATTATAAGTTAACGCATCCCCCAATTGACTTGGCCACCCAATTGAATGGGCCACCCTTAGAACCCATACAAAAATCGTCTATGCTTTATCACGTAACTATTTAATAACTTTACGAGTTTTACTCCTATAATAAAATAAATTATATCGTTAGATTCCTAATTACAAAAGGAATTCAATGATATATTCCTTTTATTTATAGCTATTTTATTTATTAAGTTATTAAGCAATACGCTAAAATAAGCGCTAAAATAATCCTTGCTTAGCGTTATATTAGCGTATTGCTTAATAACTCGCTTAATAAATTAGCTATAAAATAAACAAAAATAATATTGAATTCCTTTTTTAGTTACAAATCTAACGGTATAATTTATTTTATTATACGATTAGAATTGGTAAAGTTATTATATTGTCGAATTGTATACGTTTTTATATATAAAATAATCTTTTAAATCTTTTCTATTTTTTAAAACTGTTATAATATAAATATAATGAAAAGACTTGTATATTTGGATTCCTTATTTAATTACGAATCTAATAGTGTTTTCTTTATATTTTTATAATTTTTATTAGTAAAGTTATTTAAAGGTTTATATATAATGTTATGTAGTAGTACGTAGCAGGGGGGTGGCCCATTCAATTGGGTGGCCAAGTCAATTGGGGGATGCGTTAGTATAAAATATAAATAGTTACACGTTTTATATTATTTTTCTAAATCGTTTCTAATCTATTATAATGCGTATGTTTAATTTCCAAGGTTTACTGTTTATGTGACAAAGAGCTATATTTAGCCGCTTGGAACCAGTTTATTCAGCTAATAATTCTCTAAGGGTCTCAAGGGTCCTTTGGATTCCAGAGTTATTCAGTCTGGGACTCTGGGAATCCTAAGGCCTATTTATGCCCATGAGGGCCTTTATACAATTCCATATAATTCCATCCGTCCAGAAGTCCGTTAGGCCTCCATGCCTTATTGTTGGTATTCTTGCATTCAGGTCTGAGACTCGTGATAACCTCATATCTAATCAGTCCTATAGTCCTCCTCTCGGGCGCGTAAGTGCAGCCGGCTACTCCCTAGGGTCTAGTCAGGTCTTGGCAGTCTTGGCCGTGTGACAGTTTAGTAGCTTGGTTTATATTGTTTAGAGTTTGTATTTATTGTTTTTAACACTTTTTAGGCTTCCCTTTGAAATGATCCTCGTATCTTAGTAAATTGACGTTCTCATCGGTACCGGGATCGATGATGTTAATAGTGTACCCGGGAAAAATAGGTTGATTCCTAGTACTCGCCTTCTCAATGGCTAGTATAATCGGTGGCAGACCACCTGGTAGAGGAGCAAGTGGCTGAGGCATTTTGCTTCGATTTACTGAAAATTGGTAGAATATTGCTGTAATGAGAAACTTTGCTTGATACTTATATTGATATTCGGTCAATGCATTCGTTCTCAAACAAGAAACGTCATACTCTATGGCGTTGTTATACCTTAAACATCTACTCTAAAGCGAAACAGCGCTCTTGTTTACAGACAAAATATTGCTAGTATAGAACCGGAAAGAATTAATTGATACAACAATATCAACTCGATAACGTTTGCGGTGCTAGAGGTTAATCGATCGGTCAATTGGTCGAGAGAGGAACTGGGAGCCTGTTACTGAGGAGAAATATGGCCATGCCCCCAAGTAAGTCAGATAATAGTTAGTCTATCCATAAAGCAATCCGTGCCTTGAAACGTAACAATCCTAAGACAAACAATGATTTTATCATTTTATGGTACTCACAAATATATGATTGCCAATCTCTAGTCTCTCTAGATAAAGACAAAAAGACGAAACAACAAAGGCAATATTAGAAACAATCGTTTTATCATGTAAAAACAAACAACAATAAATCCCAATACATTCTCCTAAAAACAGCATAGAATCTACTGGCGGCAATAGCATATAAACTAATACAAACACAACTAGCTACCATACATAAGGTACTGCCGAGGCAGTATGATGAGGGTTACTAAGTAGGTGCTACAAGTGCCTAGGGGGAGGCAGTCGAATATAGACTGTATTACAGGAACTACCGACCAACCTAGGTGGTCTCCATACTTTTCTGTAGCAGTAGGGCTCAGAGTAGGTAAAAGACTCGAATTACAAATAATCTTCTAAGGTTTCAAGGGTCCTTTTGATCCTTTATACCCTTCGGAAATTGCAGGAATTCTAGATTATTGGAGGTTAGGTAAGTGTTATAGCGTAGATGGTGTGTGGCATGCAGCTAAACGAAAAGAATCTTGATATCAAGCGACGCGCGGATGAAAAAAAGAGAGCAAAGAGTTGGCTAAAAAGCACCATGAAGTGACTATTTAAGCTAGTCTTCCACACTGCAGCTACATATACTTAAAGAAAGAGGGAAAGGGAGGGAATATAGACGAAATATTACTAATTATCAAAAGAACACTCCCCGGGTAGATGTCTAGATTAATCTAGTGCTACAGTATATAGCGTAATCAAGTATGCGCAGGCACTAATTTATAATTTTGATCAATATAATTAAAAGGAGCATTTCTATAACTATATGTCTAAATATCAAAAGTAGAAAATGAACCGCTGTGCCAAGCTTAATATTAAATATTGTTGGATATTTTATCCTAAACGTAAGTAGTTTATATTTTTTTCGTCAAGAGTGGAAAAGAATGGCCACTGGGCCCCGAGTTCCCTAACGAAACTAGAGACAGAGATAAACCATTGAATTATTTCATAGTTACACTTGACGGGCTATGTTATCTAGGGTTGGTATCAAATTTATCTTGACCGATTTCGATGGTACTATCCCTTACCCATGCTGATGTGATCGAATCTAGTGTTCGGTGCGCCTTCATGGTAGCACTTATTGAGAGTCTCATGATCATTCTTGCTGCGGGGTGATACGTTTTGCAATTCTGTTTAGGAAAATTAAGCAAGATCTGACTGTAATACGCTGTTTCACTGAGCGTTATATTGCTAGGATTGAAACCTATATTATAATATCTTGAAAAGTACTAGGGTTGGACTACAAGCCTTAGTGAATACGATTTCTGCGCTTCATGCTATTGCCTAATCAAATCTTCCCGTGCCCGGCGCTATTCGGAACGCTTGATTGAACCGAGGATGCGGTGGAAGCTGAAGCGATATTCTTCCCACTGAAGTATTGGAAAAAGCTCTGGTCTGTGCCTGTGTAGCTTGTTGTACTTCCGTACGCATTGAGCTGACAGGCGTGACCAAGGTATGATGAGCAACCCGCGTTCGAGTTGCTATCTGGGCTAGTGAAGATCTTGCCTGAGACGCTGCTTGTCTCGACCGCTTGACCTGCGTTCTGGAACACGTTTCCTTCTAATAGGATCTTAGAACCAGAGTCAACCTCGAACGCATGTCCGCTGTTCTGATACCAGTAGTTATTAACAGCATGGAGAAGAGTGTTGCCTCCAACCTTAGGGGCACGGCCTGAGGTATGGAGTATATAATTTTCCTTGAATGTCACGAGATCGTTAGATCCGGTGAAGTATAGGTTCCAGTAATGATAGCCATCGCAGGTAGCAGACCAGCTAGTTCTCCCATCAATAAAATTGTTGCTAATTGTGACTCGGTTAGAGGCGCCGTTTCCAAGCACAATATGTTGGCGACCAATAAGTGAAGTCTAAACGGTACGTTAGTTTGTACTCTTTAATTGAGAATCAGAAAGGTTAACAAGCGCTCACCGTGACGTGGTAAATCCATACTAGATCAGTATTGTCGAGTGTTATAGCATCACCTCCCCATACATATTGAGGGTTGAGGTTGGTGATCATAATATTCTGGATGATGACATTCGACGCGCCGCTGACGATCCTCAGGCCCTTGCCGATGATGACACCACTGCTTCCCTGACCGACGAGTGACTTATTGCTTTTCACTATTTTCGGCGTCAGTTCTAACTAGTTTAAGTGCAGGATAATGAGCGCTTCGGAACCGGGGGAAGCTTGTAGGCATATATTTGGTCCAAACGGAGCCTTTTATCGAGGTACTAAAGTAAGAAACAAATGACCCTATGAATTACCTACCCGTGATACCTAAAATTCCAGCCTGGTCGTACGAAACTGAGACTTTTGGCGCACTTGGTTGGTAGTTCGTGCACCAGTTGTCCTTGTTGATGGCTGTCTGGCAAGCAGAACCGGTACCCCAAGGAGCGCAACCAGTACCGCTGACTGTGCCTTCAGTCCCTCTGAAGTCGAAAGCCTTGGTGAGTATTATAACACGCGGGGAGCTGTCATCAAGATATGACACTAGCTCTGCATTGGTGGTTGGGTAAACTGGAGTAGCACTTCCACCTCCGGTAACCCCCTTAGCAAAACCCTCAGCTGCGCCAGTGACCCCTGCGGCACAGGCGTACCTAGCAAGGGCAGAAGCCAAACAAATGAGAAATATCGATCGCATGATGATCTACTGTAGCTCGTGATAATCAAGCTTGTGCCCCTGAAAAGACGTTTGGGGTCTTGGGTTCTTCACACTATTTAAACCTACACGTAGAGCTAGTTCTAGGCGGCTGTAATTGCAACATGTCTAGTCTAGGTGCCTGATTGGGACATGAAACTACCTACCGCCACAAAGTTTAGTTAGGTACACTACTGTTCATGATTAATATAAGATCGAGGAGACTCCTTGGATCAGAAAACACTAGATTTTCCACCTATAAAATGTGAAAGGTTCTATTGACATAAATGGGCCCGATATTTTGATAGTGTTAAGTGAAACCAATTAGACCCTATATCTAGGCGTAGAAGACGGGGATACCTAGGCGTCTCCGGGTTAAGATTCTCCGCTCAGGAAAAAAATATGGCCACTAGTCACTTCACCGTAGGTATTCTTCTCAAGAAACTCATTATTTTACGGCTAGGACGGCAGTGAATCTCTGTGATTTTACTCCGCGACAACTGCGGCTTGGCGTTATCTAGTATTGGTGGAACAAACCTATGAGAATGGCAGCGCACGTTCGGTCGACTCATCGGTGCTACGATCTTAATCCGGCAGAATCGCCGGCAAAGTGGATCACGGTAGTCGACGGCTGTTTCGGTGACGGTGAACTACAATGTAGACGCCCGAACTAGACTTCGGATCTAGTTGTTTTACCTGGTGTAGATAATTAATTTTATTTGGCTACTGGCGAGCTATTTGACCTGTTGTGATGTTTACGTAACTTCGAAAAGCTCCTCTGAGAGTTGGTCTAAAGAACTCGATTATACTCTCCTAGTGGGTGGCCTCACTATGTGTCATTATTCATACGAACTTCATTTCATACCTCATGCCTCTGCTTGATCCAATTTTTCATCCCGATATATGAGATCTCCCTGTTTCTATGTATTTAACTTTCCAGTAACTTTCGATTCGACAGCTCAATAGTGGGTGTCTTCCTCATTAACGTAAAACCACGTTGCGTGGCCGCGGCTTATTTACCGTATGTGGCAAAGTCCGAGAAGATTGGTGAAAATTAGGACTAGTGGCAGCCACTTGCTTAGGGTGGACATAGTGTAGACTCGGGCCGGCGCGCTAGAGAGGAGTATAGAAGGATGGATAGATCGTTGACATCTAAAGGGGTCAGGTTTTGGCTGTAATCCACACGTCTCGCGGACAAAACGACGCCGTTATTGCCCGGAGGGCAATAACGGTATATAGGTCCCACATCTCCGCGACAACACAATACCCTCGGTCGTAATCTCACTTCCCTCCCTCCGCGTAAACCTATCTCACACGGAATTTGACGAGTATACGCAGGAAAATAATTTTATACGAAACTGCTTACTGATGTGGATGAGCAGGACCCTCTATATACCACCCGCGGCACCGTGCTATTGCACATCTAAAGACTAAAATGAATTAACTAACGGGAAGGTATCTATAAGCAGCTTCTCTATGGCCTATACTTCTCGTACGGTGAACGTGAGGTAATATCATGTTCGAGCGGCCTTCTTGATACTCAAAGTTGCATAGTGATTGGGCAGTACAACAGACTAGAACTTCCAGGTAGACAATATTGTGTAATGATGACGCGCATTTAAGTCTTGCTATATTAACAATTGAATGCCCTATTTAGACTGGGATAACACTCCGCGGGTCGCATGAGGGGCCTCTCTGAGTGTGATAGGCAAGTGTTAACACGCACTATACACTTTAACATTGACTTAACCTCGAAGCTTCGGATTCTAATTGGAAAGCTTTACCTCTTCCGAACACGTATTGGCAACGACAATTAAGTGTGAGGGAAGGTAAAGCTTAAGAAGTTCTAACAGTAACCCCTAAAACTCTATAAAAGTGGCCAGGCTTTTGATTGGTCCATACGGACTCTGCAAAGATCTAATTAGTCAGAGTTTATTTGAGGCATCAACCACAACGTATTTACACCATATTTAACTGTGTGGCTTTCGTGTAGCTTGCGTACTGCAATAGTGAACATGGTTACTAACAGCCGCTATATGTAAATACGAATACGACCTCGTTTACATAACTGACCAAGCTTACATAACACGATATAACTGCCAGAGGCAGCAGGTCCCAAGGGTATTTAAATCAAAGTGCGAACACTTTTAATTTACAACGTATTAAAATGGAGCTTCGCCGGTAAAGCTTTCCATTTTAGAGACAACTTGCTTGGCACTACAGAGTATTATATAAGAAAAAATTGATTGGAAAGCTTTACCATACCGTCACACTTTTTCTCAAAAAAGGGAAGGTAAAGCTTGAGAAGCTCTACGGAGTATTCAGATACCCCCAAAACTCTATAAAACTGGGCTGGCTTCTCATTGGTCCAGAAAAACTCTGCAAGACTCTGATTGGTCCAACTCTAATCGAGGCATCAACCACAACGTATTTACACTATATTTAACCGTGTGGCTTGATATGGTGAGCTACGTGTACGAAGACTTAAAATTAAAATGCTTGGCATTTTGATTTTCACAGTATTTAAAATGGAAAAAGCTTACAAGGTAAAGCTTTCCATTTTAGTGGCAGCATGCCTGACGCTACAGTGACTTATATATTGGCTTCCGCAAATCGGTGAATTCAGATAATTCGGTACCTGGTGAACCACCTGTGGCTGTGCAAAACCGCCTTAATAGTTAGAAAAATACCAGGTCAGTAATCCGGAACACTGACTATCAAGAATATAAAGTTCCTAGGCCGCATAGGTACTAAGGCCGTGCAACGGGAGTGAAGGTAGCTCTTACTATCGCCTTATTAAAGAAGTGTATGTTCACAAGATGATGCAGGGTAAAGCTAGAGACTTAGGTCTAAAGGAACAAGAGGTTAAACTCGTGTAGACCATATATGATAGATATTGAAATAGCGCGCATGACATGAGGAAGGCTCTGATACAATTTCACTATGGAAATCTATCATATAGCTTTGTTCTCCCAACACAGCTTATAACATCTATAATTGCCACCGTATTTTTAAAAGAAAATGTTTACACAAGTCCTCTTCACTAACTTCCTCATATGGCCACCTGCCAAGACAGTGATACTAATCTATAGATAGTGCCACGTTTATTAGCTAAAGTACCGATTAGCTTATTTAGGAGAGACTAACCTAATACGTCCCTGGTTTTGATCTTTTAACCTACAGTACTGTGACAGCCTGACAGCCTGGTAGACACCCTTCTACAGCTGTCATGGTTGCCTAGTGGTCTGTGGGACCCACAGACCCACCACACACAACCTATATTCCTTTATTCCACTCCACACGTTTCTTCCTTTTCCTTTCTTTTTCTTCATGCTGTATATTATTTCCTAGTGTAGGGTAAAGTTAGTCAATCAACTATACTGCCGCCACTATAGCCATTACAAGTGCTCCGTAGATACCTGTTCTACTTTCAAACTTCATAATAGCTTTTTTTATTTCATTACATTATATGCGGAATCTCAGGTCATATATTATTTCCTAAACGACAATTGTTATAGCTCGAAAGCACATGCAGGCTTTGACCGACTGCACTACAGGGGTAGGTACTTAGGGGCTCAGCGAATTCTAATTACCCCGGCAGTTCATTTATCAATTCTCACAGTTGGCAGGTACTTCAGGCAGATACTATACTGCATACTATATACACTACTATACACCATAATACGGCACTCGAGCCCAACAGAGTGAGACAACAATGAATACAAGGGTGTGGGTACCTGCGGCAGGCTGTGACTGTCGCCAGTCCACCGGACTCTGCGACATTCTGTTTTTTTAGAATTGCTTCTTGGCCGTTTCTCAACGGACTCGGACTTGTAGTTTATCTAGATACAATTGAATCATGCCTCCTCCTGCAAGCTCAACGTCGCGTCGGGGCTCGCCATCCGCTGGTGGCGAATCAGGTTCGGAGGCCAAACGGCGAAAGATTCGCAAGGGCACGCACAGTTGCTGGGAGTGCAAACGGCGCAAAGTCCGCTGCACCTTCGCTTCCCCCTTCGATGCTATATGCGTGGAATGCCGAAGAAGAGGTACAAACTGTCTTGGCCAGGAAATGCCAGCTGAAGCTGCGGTCCAGGTCCCCAATGAGAGTGGCCATCGCCAAATGTCCGACCGCATGGTTCGCGTCGAATCCATGATTGAGCACCTAGTTAGGACGGTTGGGGGCAACAACGCCGCAGCCGCACTTGATGACAAGTACCCTCCGCTCACTGAGACCAATCGAGAGTCTTCGCAAGACGCGTCACAGCGCCCCACGGGCCAGCCAGAGCGCTCTCGGTCTCTAACTTCTTATTGGCCCTCACCAGTACGAGAAAGAAAGCCCCCTTCCGTTCATTGACTATACTCTCCTTGGGCTATGCTAATCCTTTTGGCCAGGAGGAGCCTGCTCAGCTAGATAATGATGTTGGAGACGAGTATTCAAGTCAAGCTGCTGTTGCGCATGGTCAATCCAACGCGGCTAGGTACGAAAGGATATCCCAGGCCCTGCATGCTGCTTTGCCTTCTCCAGAGGATTTTGACATTCTGCGCCAAGCTAGCGCCCACGTCTCCATCTACTTTGATCAGGTCATGTTTGTGCCCTACGGCGAGTTGGAACGGGGCGAGTTCGAGGGCAACCAGGCGTTGTTGTACACACCCGCGCCAGATACACACCCGGTACTCTTGGCAAAATACATGTTTGACCTTGCTACCGCTCTACACTATTTGGATCCTGAAACATACGGACAGCTAGACCGCTTATCCCAGAAACCCCATGTACTGGCCAAAAGGCTCGCAGACACGGCGAGAAGGCTCGTTACGACCGATGACGAGCTACTCGGTACCGTCGAGGGCCTGCAGTGTGTTATGATGGAAGGTATATACCAGGCAAACTGTGGGAATCTCCGTCGAGCCTGGATCGCTTTTCGTCGAGCGATGGTTGCTGGACAGCTGATGGGCATCCATCGACCCCTTTCTCGACCTCTGAAATTGATTGACCCAAGCACTAGATTCGACGCACAGTTCTTCTGGAACCGCATTGTATATACAGACCGCTTCCACTGTCTCATGCTAGGGCTTCCGCAAGGCTCCTCGGACCGAAGCATGGCATCCGAGTCAGCCCTTGCCAGAGATACACCACTGGGTCGACTGGAACGCATACATTGTGCTATTGCCTCACGTATCCTCGAGCGTAACGACGCCGACCCCGCCTCCCTTAACCCTACCACTTTGAAGCAAATTGACCATGACTTGCAAGAAGCGGCTAAGGTCATGCCAAGTAGCTGGTGGCTAGCACCAAATCTACCTGCCGCTGTTGTTGCCGCCGGTAAGGGTGACCGGTCTGTGTTTTGGGAGATGCTACGTCTCGTGACCCAGCTCTATCACTACAACTTGCTCAACCAGCTTTACCTACCGTACATATTGAAATTCAGCCCTGCAGAGTCCTGGCCTGGTCACTTCCAACTAACATGTGTCAATGCGTCGCGTGAAGTCTTGTCACGATCTATCGCGTTCCGTAGCTTTAACCGTGTTCCTTTCTGTTGCCGCGCTGCCGATTTTTTCGCTCTCGTAGCTGCTCTGACACTTTTACTCACGCATCTTGACAGCCATCGGCGGCGCCACTCTCACGACGATACGAGCTCCAACAGCGGCAATCTAGATGTTCTCGCGCACCAGCATTTGGGGGATCGTGCTTTACTGGAGCAGGCGCTCGAAAACATGGACGCACTGGCGCGCATTAGTAATGACACGTTGAGTGCCAAAAGCGCAGGGCTCTTGCGACGCTTACTTGACATTGAAGCGGAAGCCGCCGGGGGCGAACCATACAGCGCTCAGAGGGAGGGCTCAGCGGAGGCAGCTCAAGGACAGGCTCACGATGATGCACATGTCCTTCGCATAGGCATACCACACTTCGGAACCATCCGAATAACACGTGAGGGTGCAATCTCCAAGATGACACCACCAAACGCCGCGCCGACCGCGATTCCTGCTCCGCTACAGGGTGCTCTTCACGATGGCTCTGCCTCTCAGCCTGAATCAAGACTTGCAAAAACATCTTCGTCAACGCCAGCGATTGAAACATCCCCACGGGTGCGGTATATGCCGACTTCATACAATGACACCGCACCCACACAATTGCAACAACTCAATCTATTCGGGGAAAGCAACCCTGCGGCTGGGTCAAAAGGATTAGCTTTTCATTATCCAACCACGATTGACGATACCTTTCAATCATATTTGAACCCGGGGCCAACGGCCACCTTTGATGAGTGGGTGCTTCAAGGCGCCGATACGGCCTTTTTCAGTAATTTACTAGGAGAATCGGTTAGAGATGCGAACAGAGAGACGCCTCGGTAAGGGTCAAGGGCGACTCGTGAAAGTGAAAGGGTACGAAGTAAAATTTTGCGAAAACCTCACCTGAGCTAGTATCCTTCTGTCGAGGACGATGATCCCCCTAATCCTCGCCAGTACACAAGAGTCAAGTTCTACTGGACCTAATTCACCCCTTCCAGATGTTAGATGATTAAGGGGCTATATGTGGATGCCTAATATGACCATTCTCGTTGAGAGAAACACGAGAGATCGTTTAAATCTACAGATTTAACACTAGGCCAACTAATACACCACCGTATGCCGTCTATTGAAATACAGATCCTTCTCTAGCTTACCAAGATACTTAATCTATTCTGCTTCTATACCGCCCCACCAGAATTCTTCGCAGCCTCCGGGTCGAGGCGTTTCCAGTTACCAAAAAAACTAATGATGAAGGCTATGCCGATGGCAGCAGTCGCAACGGCAAACGCGGCTCTGAGTCCAGCCACGTATGCCAAGAGGATTCCTTGGACATCCGCCGATTCGAAAACAACACGTAGCTGCGTGACTCCTGTCATCACCACAGTAACTGGGTCAACGGTAGGAGCCGTTCGGGGAAGCGTGGTTATTAACTGATTGACGAATGCAGACTGCGCAGCTGAGACAAAGAAAGCTCCTCCGAGCGTTTGGAAGACTATTGAAATTAGAAGAGTTAATTTCAGTTTACATCATGAAAAGATCTAGATGTTTTTCTCTAGAAGAGCAAGACGAATAGTCGCAATACTTACACACAATAATAGCTGTCGTAGCTGCAAGGTCCTGCAGGTCAGCATTGGCCTGCGCGACAATGATAGGAACTTGAAAGCCGAATCCAAAGCCCACGCCCGCTAGAATCTGATAACCTATCCATTTACCAGTAGGGGTTCCGATACTGAGAGTATACAATAGGCCGGCGCCGATGGTAGCCAAAGCAGAAGAAGCCGCCATGATGGGCGTGGCGATGCCCGTGGCGGTTATCGTGGCACCCGAGATCAGGATCGCTGCGCTCGTGCCAAGAATAAGCGGGAGGTTGTAAACGCCGGATAAGGTAGGGCCTGCGTTATTGATGCTTTGGAAGTAGATCGGGATATAGTAAATGACTGCATAATACGATCCGGCGAAGAAGAAGGCATAGAGGCTGCTGGGCCATACGCTGCGCTTTCGAATTAACCACGGGACGATCATGGCGCGATCACCCTGAAACAACTCCCATGTGATGAACACGATTGTGATAATGCCAAAACCGACGAGTAGGCCGATGACTACGCTGGAGTTCCACGCATATGACTGCCCGCCGTACTCGAGCGCCAGGAGGTAGGAGATGATGGCGCCCATGATGAGAGCTACGCCGAGAGGGTCTAGCTGTAAAATCTTTTCTTTGAGTGTTGCCTCCGCCGGTTTAGCTACTCTTGGAGTGTGGAAAAAGACTAAGACTATTAGGGCTGAGACTGCCCCGATCTATACTGTGGATTAGCCTTATCCATCGGGAATGGACATAGAACATCACTTGTGTTTTCGTACCGGCAAGTTGATATAGAAACACCAACGCCATGTGACACGTTCGGCGAACGCACCACCAATTAGGGGACCAAGGACCGAGGCCACGCCGTAGGAGGCACCGATAAGCCCTGTAAAAAGGGGCCGCTTTTTAGGGGGTGCTGCAAACGCGACAATGGTGAACGCGCCAGTTCCGATTCCCGCCGCTCCTACACCGGCAATGGCCCGGCCAAGGATCCTGTTCGAAAGATATTGTAAGCTACACCATTCATCATCCTTAAAGGGTGGTAATACGAGTTGCGTGATTGTTGTTTAACAGGGGCGTGAATATAGGAGACGTACAGGACATTTGAGGTGGGTGCTACGCCACAAAGCAAGCTTCCGAGCTCGAAGACGAAGATGGAGAGGAGGAAGACGATCTTCAGTGGGAAATACTTGAAAGCTTTCCCTGAGGTTGATTGGAAACCACCGAGCGTCATAAAGTAGGCCGATCCGTACCACGACACCTGGCTGAGGCTGTGGAACTCGTCTGTGATTTTTGGGATCGCCGTTGCTATGATGGTCTGCCGTATTTATCTAGTCAGATCATAAAGGCCGTCGCGAGCACAAGAGTAGTATGAAAACTCACATTATCTAGCGACACGAGAAAAATACCGAGAATCAATGCCAGAAGAATAACGATGAGCTTAAGGCCCCGGGGGTACTCCTCTGTGTCTTGTGCAGTCTCATCGCCGGACTGGTGTCCGTCATCGCGGGCACCGCCATCGTTAGCACCATCGTAGGCTGGCCGCTTCTCGTTGGCACTTATGTCTTGTGCCATGGAAATTTGTGTGCTGGTACTGGTGGCGGATGCGCCCGATTGCTGTAGCTTGTCGTGGATAGTGGGTAGGTCCGGTCTTGATAATATACCCTCCGTTGACGACATGTCTGAATGTTTTATGAGCTTCGTAGTTGGTATGCACTGCTTTCCGTCTCACACTCGGCAACCTTTTCTTCAGTGATATCTGGGAAGGGCCTGCCGTATGAGGAGCACTGCACTAACGGTTGAATGGCGTGTAATTAAGTAAATGGTTATAGTAGATTTAACTCTTATTTCGCATTGCAGCTTCCGAGGACAAATAACACCCTTTTTTACTATATATTATACCTCGTCAGGTTTATTGATGACCAAGCAATGTTCGAAGACCTCGATCACAAACGATTTGGACGGTGTAGTTGAGTGGCCACATAAGATGAAAAGTTTAGAACAGTATCCGAAATTATCCAGATGCGGCGCAAATCTCCTGTGTACGAATTTGGGTTGTTTAACCTAGCGCCTTGTAGAACATTGTTTCACCAACTTGTCTAGAATGTGTCTCTGAGATGATCAAAGCCATTCGGTGGCACGGAGCAACATGCATGGCTACCTCGGTACCTACATCAATACCTACCAACTCGTGACAAATGGCCCTTGGCTATGAGGTGAGAACAGCAAAAACACTGCCTTTCTTGCTTTCATCCTATTTTCAGTCCGCCGAGTGCTCGGGATTGGTCATCTGGGTAGAAGGGCTGGTGGTAGAACACGTAGCGAAATTCCGCCGAGCTTCGGCGGAAAATGTTTGCAGGTTTGTACTGCAGAGCTACATAGTAGAAAGTAATCAAAAATCTTAGCTAATGACAAGTATTTTTCAAAATCTGCTACTTCCAATCATTTGCCCAATAAATCCTATACGCAGGTATTGTTCTGTGACAGCTACTTCCTAAGGGCGCGCGTCATCGTAGCTCTATCGCTGTACCGCATAATTGACTCATTATAAACCTAGTCCTTTACAAGTACCTAATCAGTTGCTTTCTAGGTATCGTGGAAAGTGATAACGCAATCACTGCTTCTCGAAAAGCCATCATACAAGTCTGGTTTTCGACTCGTTATTGAGAGTCGAATATCAAAGCTTGTTGTCAATGCCCGAGGTGACCGTTGTGATGACTCCGTCGGCAACGTCTGATCCTGTGTGCCTCTTTACAATACCAATCCTGACTGCTGGTGACTCTAGCGCTGACTGCTGTTATTTTGCGGAGGAGGAAATTCTACCTATGCTAACAAAGTATGTTCAACTATCTAGGTTAGCTATCTGTAGCAAGGGCTAGGACCAGGGCTTGGAGGATATACTCGAATTATGAATAATCTTCTACGGCCTGCTCAACATTTTCGAAGGCTATTAGAAACGAGACGATAATATTAGGTTTATCCCAGCTATCTTATGGGTTCAGCACCTCCCGCCTCATTCCTCTGTGTGTCTTAATTCGAAGCAAAGGAGGCACAGCTGCATTTTGAAGCTCTAGACATAAAAAACGGCGTCGTAGAACACGGCGTATTACGAACTGAGGCTCACCGAGCCCAAAGTCAGTGCAGTGTTTGATTCAAATGGATCAGACGGCATGCATTTTAGAGCAATTCGTGTACAGGTTCAACAGCACAGCTCTACTCAAACAGTCGAATCAGGGTCTAGTGTCTAGGCGTCTACTTATCGTTAATGAAACTTACTATATAGCTACTGCCGTTGTTGCCGTTGTCACCGTGTGTTTGGTAATGTGCGCTCGTTATTTAGTCGAGGATAAGCAAGTTCTTCTATCTTCCACTTGAATTGTAGCTAGATCTTGTGGTGGGAGGCTTGTTTGAGAGGCTTGTTACTGTGGCTTTCAAGGCCAGCCATTGACGTTGGAGTGCGCTAGTCTAGCGTGCTATAGCGGCGTCCACATGTGTATCTAGTTCTATTACAGTTTCCATCACCTGCAACTACCACTGTAAGGATCACGGCCTACAGTTACAGCAAGGACTACCACAGCTTGCGTCGCAACCCAGGCGTTACCTCATACTACCTCCTACTTAATCAAATTCCTAGTAGAGGCCCTATCATATCTTTTACTAGGTGACGGCCCTGAGAGTACAGCCACTGCAGTTGATCCCCAGCGTGCCGGGTTCGTCATGGCCTACGGAGCAAGTCGTGCACCTATAACCATCACTTCCCGCTGCTAGCTATCTTCATCACAATCTTTTCGCAGAATGAAGCGAGTGATGAAGCATTCATAATATCCAGCGTCGTGACCAATGCGCCCAGTTTCCCACGCACCCAATTGCGTACCTCGACTGCGCTCAATGAGTCGATTCCGTAGACGGAGAATGGTCGAGCTGGATCCATCAGCTCCGAAAGCTGCAGTAGGCGCATGAGACACTTATTGACCACATCTACAGTAGCCAACGTCTTCGAGGCCACGTCTGCTGATGGAGTTTTAAGTAGCATCAGTAGACCCTGCACTTCGGAATCTCCATCATTCACTGCGCCCGTCACCCTGTCGGAGCCACTCTCCCCAGCGAAAAGTGCGGCAAAACGAGCATCCCGCCGCAGTGGTGAATCTACCGGCTGCGGGGCTACAAGCCCAGTGACAATCTGGTATGCATCTTGTTCCTGCTGTTGAAGAATAGAGAGGTAGAGGATCTTTCGCAACGTGCCGTCGTTGATGCCCTTGAAGAATCGTGGGTCGAAATGCTGATCCTGGAAACCTGCGTTCTCGGCAATAAACCCAGCGTCTTCGATTACCCCGAGGTTGACCGAGCACGCCGCTTGGCCTCGTTGACGTCGCCAATCTGCGAACGAGTCGAGGAACACGTTGGCCGCCGAGTAGTTGGCTTGGCCATGATTACCAATGACACCCGAAATGCTGGATAACATGGTGAAAAAATCGAGGTGAAGCCCGAGGTTTTCTGCCGCGTTGTGAAGGTTCCATGTTCCCTGGATCTTGCACTGTATGGCTTCGTGATATTCCGTGACGCTCATTGACTCGAATGGGCGATCCTAAACCCTTAGTTAGCTAATGGTGCGCCTCAACACTAGGCTGGTAAGGCACCAGCTACATTGGCATAATGACACTTACACGAAGGACCATCGCACCCTGTATGATACCTACAACTGGTACGGATGTCCGCTTGAAGGCCGCCTCGACCTCAGCAGCCACGGTGATATCGGCTCGAAGGAGATCTATGTGAGCTCCCAGAGCACTAACTTGCCTCACGATACCACGTGATTTATCATCTTCATGCCCACTACGCGATATAACGGCAAGGTTCTTGCAGCCTGACTTGGCCAAATAGATGGCCAGAGATCCACAGAGGCCTCGAAGGCCACCAACTATGAGATAAGCCCCATTGTCGCGGAAATGTAAAGTCTTGGGAGCGCGTCTGACCTGTAGCAATATTCGGTCAGCTTGCCGTACGTTCATCTCCCGTCATCAAACGATGTATTATGATACTCACCGGCACTTGAATGTTATCACTGGAGTTGTCAGAGAGCACAATCTTTCCTATGTGATTCCCGCCACGAAGGAAGCGGATAGCAGATGGGATCTCGGCCCAAGAAAACGTGTGTATCGGGTTGATGGGCTTAATATGACCATTCTCTATGAGTTCGAATAACTCTGAGAAAAGCCTAGAGGAGAGTGCATCGGAAACTTTCTCCGGTGACATATCGACGGCTCTAAACGAGACGTTCCGGTCGAACGGTGCCATGGGCAAATTATTGCGGTCGAGAATGTCTTTCTTACCGATTTCAACCATGACACCACCGTCTGCGAGGATGCGAAATCCCTCATCCAGCATATCGCCCGTCAAAGAATTAAGTATAACATCAACACCTTGACCGGCCGTGGCGGCTAGACACTCGTCGGCGAAATCTGTGTTGCGCGAATAGAAGATATGGCCATCGTCAAGGCCAAAAGCCACTTTCAGGAATTCTCTCTTCTCGTCAGTTCCGACCGTGGCAAACACCTGAGGAGATGAACGGTCAGCAAGTCTTCTTTTTCTCCGAAATGGGCGTTGAATACATACCTCTGCCCCAATATACTTTGCGAGCTGGATGGCTGCTATGCCCACGCCGCCCGCCGCCGAATGGATGAGAATGCGTTGGCCAGCAGTCAACTTCGCAACGTCACAGAGCGCACGTATGCTTGTCAAGTAAACGACACTGATCGTCGCGGCCTCCTCGAAGGTCATCGAGTTAGGGATGCGATGAACTCGTCCAGGCGTTGTCTGAATCCTATTTGCGAATGTACCTTTGCCAAAAACCACAACGCGTTGGCCAATCTTAAAATCATATCCAGCTGTCGCCACGCCAGGTGTAACTTTGGTGACTATTCCTGCGGCCTCATGGCCTAGCGCTGTCTCGTCGCCGGGTACGATACCCATGCTCACCACAACGTCTTTGTAGTTGAGACCGGCGGTGAGAATCTCTACTTCGAGCAAGCCGTCTGTCAAGACTGCAGGCTCTGGGGCTGTCTCGTGAAAGTGAATGGCATCTAGATTACCCAAGCGCTCACATCTCAATTGGACGGTAGTTTTGCGGTCACGGATGTTGACCGTCTCAGTCTTGCGGGCACTCAGCTCGTCACTCTGCAGCCCCGTAAGCTTTGCATCGTTGAGCAAACGGCTTGTGTACACAATACCTCCACGCTCAACAAATTCGTAATCCACCGGCTGTGACTCGGTCGTATCTGGTTCAATTAGGGAAAGTTGCTCGAGGCAGCGTACAATAGCTGCTACAGTGGTTTTTCCACCGCGGTTTTCTACGTCAAGTGTCATGAGTGGGGTCTGTTCTTCGGCACGGATGGTTCGAAGAAGGCCCGTGATGGAAGCTCTGGTTGGGTCGGTAACATCGAGATGACCACCCGAGGTGACCCACAGGAGGCGGCTTCTCTGCTGCGTTATCTTTTTAATGATTTCCCACTGTGTTTCGGTCATATTGTCCATCACCGACTTGAATATCTCGTCCATGATGATGACTATAGTGCCGCTGCAATGCAATTCATTCATACCAGACTGCTTCTGTATAGCCCATCCGTATTTAGAAACTTTCCCCAAGATCTCGTCAACGGCAGTTGAGTGCTCGCTCTCTGTGTCAAGAAGCTGGACATGCTTGATGGGTAGACGACTCGCGGCGTTGTCATTCCTCGTGGACTGGCACCTACAAAGAGTTACTTTCCCGCTAGTTAGGGGAAATGTGACTGCCTTGCCGAGGCTAGTCAGCACATCATCGTCTAATCCGGCCGCTACGATGAATCCGCCGGGTCGGATCGCAAGATTGAGAGTTTGTCGTATAAAGTCCTCTTCTTCAGGGCTCAGGATTCCCAATCTTTTCTTGACAATAGCTAGATCGAATTTGCCGCCGCTGCCTATTTCTGCCGGATCCGACAGAGCTAGGAGAGAAAATATCGTGCTAGGAGCACGGGTGGATAGTTGCTGTTGCGCGTCGATCATGCTTTTGGCCGTTCGTGCAGCCAAATGATATTGCGAGGAGGCCGCGCGAATCAGAACTGTACTATGGTCGTCTTGTAACCAAATGCTAGAGGCATCTTCGGGATCCAGATTCAACTCAAGAACCTTGAGTCTCGGCTGCTTGTGGGCAACAACATTAATGACATCTTGAATGGTTTTGTGGTTGCTGCCCTTGGATACAAACCACTTCCGTACGAGATCCGGCTCCGATGCCATTAGCATATCAGCATCCGCGTTCCACGAGAGACGAGAAAAGGAGTGACTAGAACTATCATCCTCACTTGCCTCTATCTCTGCAGACGCCAGACCTCTCATCTCGAAGAGCAAGGCACCATCTTGAGGATCATAAAGCGCCACGTTGGTAGCATGATTCCGTACGATATCCCTGTTACCAACGCCGAGAAACGTGGCCGATGAGTTGGTGATACCCTCAGTTGGTAGTTTTCGTCCTCCGGAAACGACCAAACTGTCAATTACTTTAGGTACGAGAACCATGTTGGCAGAGGATGGGTCACCCATCCACAGCGACGGTGAGCCCGTCTGGAGACAGGCGTCCATAACAGCAGGGTGCATTGGGTAATTTGATTGGCTATATAAGTTGGATGGTGGCGCTTCAAGGTTAACAACAGATCGGTTCACCCGTTTCCCTACTGTAGTCTCAACTCTGAGATGCTTCTGGAAACAGGGCCCGAACTTATAACCAACATCTCCAAGCGCTTTGTACCACACTGTAGCTGGCACGGGAAACTCCAAGGGCTTGATTGCCTCTTTGGGAGCTTTCGTATCTCGATAATCGGTTTCGACACAGACCATTCCAGTACAGTGTTCATGTTCAAGTGTCTCTTGGGCCGAGCATACCCTGAACTGGTACCAGTTTCGGATCGAGCCACCTTTTAGAGGGGTCAATGCCAATGTCACTCTCGTCTCAGAATTTTCCTCGAGTACTAGAGCTCGGTTAAACTTGACGTCACGAAGCCTGTAGCGATACCGCGCAGGAGCTACTTCTTTCCACTGCGTGACCATGGCACACTGATATATGGCCTCCACCGCCATTGTCATATAAGCCGCACCGGGGAAGACGACTTGAGCGCCCAGCTTGTGGTCCCGCAACCAGGGCGACTCAGAAAGCTTCAATACCTTCTTAAAGACGGGAGATTGCCAAGAAGATCCGAGTGTCTTGGATCCGAGCAGGTCGTGGTTGATGAATTTTTTAAATCGCCAGTCCTTGCTAGCCTCGGTCTCGTGCCAGTACCTACTTGTATGGTTCCAAGAGTAGTTTGGCAGGTCCACAATGATGTTTGGACGCATTTTGACGCTCTCCTGGTCTAGTCGGTTGACCTTAGCCAGATTCACGGCACCACCAGCTAGGAATAATTTGCCCGCCATATCATACATGGCCAGAATCGAATCGGGTCCGCGCTTCAACGTAGATGTGTACTGCGCATTTGCGCCTGCACCTCTCTGAATAGCCTGTTTGACCTGAGCGATCGGTCCAGAAAGGGCGTTGCTGGGACCAACTTCAATGAGGAAGTCAGCACCCGCTTCGGTATTTTGAAGGAGCTCAGACGCTGCCCGCGAGAATTGCACTGCGGATACCATGTTTTTTTTCCAATACGCAACGTCAGGCTGTTCAGTCGGCAAGAACGGCTTGCCTGTGACGGAGCTGAACATGCACGCGCCAGGTAACTTGCCGCTTGGCTCGTGGAGAATCTTGGCATCAAGGAGCAATTTTTCATAAACCTCACCAATCTTAGCCATAAAGGATGAGTGATAGGCAAGGTCGACGAGAAGCATGCGGGCAAAATGCCCGTCTTTCTTAATACAATCGCAAATTTCGTTCAGTGCTGAGCGGGTACCGGATAGGGTCAGACTGCTAGGGCTGTTGAAACAAGCAATTTGGACTTCGCTCTCGAATGGCGTTAGATACTTTTCGACTTCCTTGGGCCCGATGCCTACCGCTAGCATTCCCACCGCTGCAGCAGCTGGACCGACATTTTTCGCTGCCTGGCCACGGAAATATGCCACCTTTATAGCATCTTGAGGCGTAATCAAGCCAGCTGCTGCTGCTGCTGCGATCTCACCAGAGGAGTGGCCGACAACGGCTCTTGGTTGAATGCCCCAAGACTTAAGGACTTCCAGGATGCCCAGCTGGAGTGCCGTTACAAGGGGTTGAGAAAACTCAGGCTGACGCAGTACTTCAGTCGTTCGGGCCTCTGTGAGCTCTGAAAGTAACGACCAGCTTGGCGGGTCTGGGAGACTCTGGAGAACCCCGTCAAGCTCCCGGATCATCTTCTCTGCAAGCGGAAAAGTGTTTACAAGGTCCCGGCCCATTTGTGACCACTGTGCACCTTGACCAGTAAAGACAAACCCAATTTTTGGCGGGGATACCGCTTGTTTTCCAAGAGTGAGTGTCTCTTCTTTGATCTCATGTTTGCTAGAGGTGACAATAGTAAACGCCCTGTAGTAATGCCTACTTCTCGTTTCTGAGAGAGTGAAGGCCAAGTCCCTGAGATCAACGCTCACTGTAGGGTTGATAAGATGTGCCGAGAGAGCCTTGACGTTACTCTTAAGGGAACTCGCGTCATTGGCCGAGAATACCAATAACGTTGACGATAACGACTTTGAGGCCTTTTCAGTTACGAAACTATCATCTTCATCATCGGAGTCGTCGAAGAAATTGGTCGTTACTTGCTTATACGAGGAGACATGGCGAGTAACCGGAGCCTGATCGAGGACAACCTATATAGAATCCTGTCAGCGGATTTCCTCAAGTGGAAAATAATATCAGAAATCGGTTTAGAGACAAGTTTGTTGGGGTCCAAGGAAGCCAAGAGGACGTACGTGTGCGTTGGCACCTCCAAACCCAAAAGAATTCACGCTGGCACGTCTGATTACAGACGAGCTTGGCCATTTGATGGATGTTCTAGAAGCTTTGACCTTGGATCCTGCCCAGTCGATGTTCGGGTTCGGCGTAATGAAAGTCGGCGTCCCAGGAATGACACCACTTTCCACCGCCAGAATAGCCTTGATTAGCCCGGAAAGACCCGCAGCTGCCTCCGAGTGGCCGATGTTACTCTTGACTGTTATTTCCAACTACAATTAGCAAGGCCTATTTCAGAAGACTAGCATGGCTCCCGATGAGTCGTAGGTCAAGTACTCACTTGAACCGATTATTAGTTCCTGTCCCAGTTCACGACCTTGGGCAAATACCGATGAGGCGCCCTTCACTTCAACAGGATCCCCAGCTAGTGTGCCTGTTCCGTGGCACTCCAAGAAGGTCGTGGCTCGAAAGTCGGTAATACCAGCATTCTTATATGCTGCCCTGATAGTAAGGGCCTGCATGTCTGGGCTTGGATTTGCAATGCCCGCAGTGCGCCCGGACGCTCCGACAGCAGTCCCGCGGATGACGGCTCGTATGGCATTGCCGTCACGAATGGCGTCGTCAAGCCTTTTGAGGTAGACGGCATTTATGCCCTCGGCTTTAACATAGCCATCCGCTTTCGCATCGAATGAATGACATCGGCCAGTAGCCGACTGTGTCATATGCATCATTCCGATTTCCTCATTGTGTTCTGGGCTGAGCCACATATTTGCTCCCCCTACGAGCATAGCATCAGCCTGGAAACTGTCCAAGTATCGGCAGGCAACGTCAACAGCTACCAGACTAGCAGAACATGCCGTATCCAGCGTCATACTTGAACGTGAGATTTTCGTCAGCCCCTAACTCCAGTTTTATGTGCGCCGTTAAACACTCACCTTGGGCCATTGGCATTCAAGAAATGACTGATCCTGTTGCTTAGGATGGACGACGCCAGTCCAACGGTGATGGAATCAGCCCGGTCCTCTGGATCTCGATTCTGGATCGCAGCGTAATCTGGCATTGGTGCATTAGTTAGTCGTTCTTTCTATGGAATTGTGAGTCAAAGATTAAACTCTACCTATGAAGTTTGTGCCGACTATGACACCAGTCTTGGTACCGCTCACTTTCTCTAGAGTAACTCCGGCATTTTCGAGACACTCATAAGTCACTTCGAGAAGCTGTCGTTGCTGGGGATCCATGGCAATGCAGTCGGCACGACTACATTGGAAGAACTGGCCATCGAAGACCGCGGGGTCTACATCTTCTAGGAACATACCACCAGGCGATTTCATTGTTCGAGGCTTTCCTGATGAATCATAGTGTCCTGCGAGGCTGAACCGCGATGAAGGGGGCTCGTTGATGGCAACGCCGCCCTTGTTGAGGAACGACCATAACCCCGTAGGCGAGTTACTGTGACCGGGCAGGCGACAGCCCATCCCGACTACAGCAATAGGCACTTGACTTCGGTTTCGTGAATGTTGCGATGAGACCTGGCCAAAGCCCCCAGAGAATGAGGACGAGGCATGATCCTCCGAGGTCTGGCTCGTGACATCTGAGTCGGGTAACCTTTCACAGTCTGCAAGTATATTCACCGCCATCATGGATGTCTCGAAGATGTCCAGGCTGAACTTTGATTTGGTCATTAATTACGACAAGAGAGTGTAAGAAGTACTAGAAGCACGAAGGCCCTACAACCTCTTATACAAGATCCCAAGTATTCTTTCGTATCTGCCGGAAGTAATTTCTACATGCCGATCTAGCCACCCCTATGCTGCTTCATTCACGTCTCTACAAACTAACTTAGTAATCGCCACACATTCTATAAGTCTTCGAAACTTATAGAATCATGACGGCAGGATGCTCAATAGCCAGTGAAGGTGCTCTCCAAAGACTTGACGATTTCTCGATGTCGCACAATTTGTCGATGTGCGTCGCTGTGATTATATGCATGTGAACCTGTCCTGCATATTCCGGACTGATGCATTTCCATCTTGCAATGAAATATCCGCACTCTTGCACGTGGCTGCACCAATAATCCATAGTGGTATGTTCTTACACCGCTTTTCAGTTAACATCAATCCATAATTTAAAGCACTATCAAAGTTCCGACTGGGGCACAAATCTTACACTATCTCCTGCCGTCTTACATCTGTATTTTCGAGCAAATGGCGGGATAAGCTGATATGTTTGTAGAGTTGATGTAACTTAACAATCGTCTGGGCGCCAACAATATTATACTTCGGACTATCTTATGAATCGGCCGCTTCTGTTATAGATGATGCAGATTGTGAAAAAATTTGTATCATCTCCGAAGGCCTAGGCTGCCAGAGAACTCTCGGACCAAAGGTGGTGGGATGAACGTGCTATCGCCATCATTACAGCATGCAGATTGATAAGACGTTTTGGAAATTGCCTGTGTCGACTGTTGCGTTTTGCGCGGCTTTTGACGCTACTTAACAGCAGCGGGGGTTCCAATCAATTGTTTCTGACAAGTTTTAATTGATTTATTCATTTAATCAGTGTCTTGGATTTTTATCGACTGGCAAGATGCAAGATCGTGAGAACGTCGAATTCACCACAACAGACGGGATTACCCTCCGTGGCTGGCTGTTTCCAGCCGCTCGGAGGGGGCCCGCTATCATCATCACTCCAGGTGTAAGTATGGAGCTTATTCTTTTAAATATGTGTTTGCACATTGAGCTGATGAAGTATCTAGTTTAACATGACCAAGGAGATGATCGTTGCCGAAGTGGCTGAATACTTCCACGCGGCCGGCTTCACCGTCCTTAGCTACGACCCGCGAACCATCGGCACCAGCGACGGTTTACCAAGAAACGAGCCACATCCAGCTCGCAACATGGAGGATTACCACGATGCTCTGACTTTCCTCAAGTCACATCCACTTGTCGACCCCAAGCGCATTGCGTTCTGGGGCTACTCTTTTAGCGGCATGGTCGCTTTGTGCGCCGCAGCGCTGGATAAACGCGTCAGGGCCGTGGTGGCCGTGGCGCCGCTAACCATCTGGGAGTTCTCGAAATGGTCCAAGGTTCTGTCAAAGGCGATGAAGGACCGAGAGTCGCGACAGGCCGGGAACGAGCCTGTCTACGTGCCCATGCTGACCGAGGCGGGCGAGAACCCTGCTGGATTCGGATCCGGCTTCGATGACGAAGATGTCTACAACATGATCTCACGAGCAACCGAGATAGAGCCGAACTTTGTAGCTCAGACAACACTGAGCAGTTACTACCACATCGCGGCCTTCCAGCCGTTCGGCATGATGCCGTTTGTTTCTCCCACGCCCGTCATGGTCGTCACCCCGGAGCGGGACGTTATCTCGCCCGTGGACCTTCAGCAGGCTAAGATCTATGATGTCTTTCGGGAGCCTAAACGACACCTCCTCGTGAAGGAAAAAGGGCACATGAACGTACTCAGCGGACAGGATTCTACATCTACTCTCGATGCCCAGATTGCCTTTCTTAGAGAGGTCATGGTAGAATAGAATAAAGGCTCGCCCAATGATTGGTCATAAGGTTTCTGGCTTTCGCATATATTTCTATAGACGGTTGATAGTACAGATTTAGAGTCACTATAGAACATACAATCACATTTACTTGGCTACCTGCGTATCTTCTCGATTACCTTCGTCTGTGTCACGGAACCATATATGGCTAGAGCCGATATCGCCCGGGCCTTGATCCGTAACTATCTAGATTTTGCAGGCATATGTCGATTTCCCCCCTCGTGCAATAACACTAGGCCTATACTGGAACTACTAGTAGTGAGAACTGTGACAGTTTGTTTACAAGATGTCATAGTGGTTCGTATTGACTACGCAATGACTTTTTTTTTTTTTCTCTCGTACACTGGTCTGCGCGTCTGGTACACGGCCGTCTGATTGCTTTCTTACTAAGACGATGAAGGCGGTACCTGAAAAAGGAAGCTAGTCAGTCTTGCATAAGTATGCAATGGCCTGAGGGCAGCCAGATAAGACTACACAACTTCATGCAGTGAAACCAGCCTCGACGGTTGGCGGTTTTCTGCCAATCCGCCAGCCATTTGAACATATGCAGGCTTCAGCCACCAGTCATTAGGGGTTATCCACGGTTGTGTCTTCTCTCCGTTATCGGAAGAGTCTCTGAGAGCTTGGTCGTAAGCTGGGCTTTTATGTGTGTGCTACGTGCCCTTAGGTTTATCGTCTTAGATCTTTTACGGCTACTTACTCCTATTACTATGTTTACACTATGATTTGGCTTATACCCTTGTATCTAACGATTGGTTACTTTTGCCACAGCAGGGTATATTCTCCAGCTCTTTATTCCTTGTTTTCGGTCTACCCTAGATGGTGCATCAATAAAAAAAATGAATAAAAATGATGCGGGCCTGGGCGTCTTTAGATTTCGGGCGTATTCGAGTCTAACCGATGGTTGCTTTGCACTCAGTAACGTCGGCAATCGATGTTGGAATTGGGGGCCGTCCTCGGACAGACGGCCGGTGGTTCTCGGTGGCATTCACTGAGTTTGCTAACTCGGTAGACCGAACTGGGAAGTCCGTTGCCGATCCTAGCCCTTGGTTGAGCAGAATCAAGTTACGCGACTCAACGGCTCCCTTGCGCAATTGACATGTCTCATTCAAAGGCGAGAAATAAGCTGTGAGTGACGTTGTCTCTTCTTTTGATGCAAGCCTCTCCCGCTTATGCTTAAGCTTATGCTTTAAGCTTATGCTTATGCTTATGCTTATGTCTCCCGAGCCGCTCGGAGGAAAGCTCTATGGTTGTGTGCTCTTCCGCCGACTCGGGCGGCGGCTCTGCGGAGTACAGGGTGCGGTTTGCGATCGCATCTCACAGCACATAGCGACGAAACCGGAATCTGACATAAGCAGCCAGAGTCAATATGTTTGCCATCGATTTACCAAGGGTCTCATTGTATGTAAGCCCCCTAATGCTCTGAGCAGAGGCTATTCCTCTTGAGCTTCGTCATCTTAAAGCCTTGTCTCACTATTCTACCGAATGGACTAAGATAAGCCACCAGGGCCCCTGAGGCGAGAGATTTGCTTGATCAATTCTGCTTGTAGACCGCGAATTGAAAGCATGAAGGCCAAAACATTCCACACTGCGCACGACCGCTGAAATAAATCAGATACTTTTCAAAAATATTCACTCCAGAGTCTTCTGGTATGCGTACTACCTGATCTGTAGCTATGTAATGACTGTAGGCTATAGCAATGCGGCGTAGTTGGCATTCTGACAAGCCAGGTAGGCATCTAGAAGCCACATAAGTACGGATAGAGGCCTCATGGATCTGCATCAACGCGGCCTTCCAAGCCACTTAAGCCGCTCTCGTGATGATCTGTCTATAGCCCATGACTCAGTGAGTCAATCCGAGCAGCTCCTCTATCAAAGTACTAGGTTAGTAAAGTCCTGTGCCCCCCACTGCTGAAAACAAGGCAAAGCTTCGCTTCCGCTCACTTCAGCTTTCAGCCCCTGCACCTATCTAGATCTTAGAGTTGAGGCTGTAAACCAGGTGAGGCTATTAATAGGAGGTGACACAGTCGCCTGTTCACGATACAAATCCCATAATGATACATTCTCATTTACGGCGTTGTATACGAAGGATTCTCTGATTAAGTCTAGTTCTGAGCCGGGAAATAGGATCTCTAGTTAAGTATTCTAATTTAGAATCTAGGCAGATAGTCTCCCATCTGAGTAGGTAGTATCCAGTCTCGGTCATGGCGAGGAACCCCTATGTTGGAACACAGACGTCTCATAACTAGCTTCGGTTCAACACCATATCGATGCAAACATTTGATGGGGGTCTAATTATAGGGTGGTCTGGGAGAGAACCCCTGCCTTGGTATTCTTTTCTTGGGAATATGGTGAGGATAAGCCACCTCTAGAAGAGCACAGCAACTAGCTGTTGGCCATGATGGCGACGACTTTAAATTCAGGCCGCCACCGTATATTGTTGATATAAGTAAACCGACAACGAGAAAACATTCTTCATTCGGATGTATTGTATTGGACAGGATTCGTAGCTCACGGTTTCGAATCATTAAAATATGTTATCATCAATCGCCCCCTTTCTCCTGTTCACGGGACTTGCAGCTGGTGCCGCTGTTGAAAGATACAATTCAACACCAACATGTAAATATATACCCGGGGATAAGGGATGGCCCTCACCAAAACTCTGGAATCGTCTGAATTCGACTGTGGGTGGCCGGTTGATCGCTACACATCCACTCGCGGAAGCCTGCCACGGCGATACCTTCTCAAGTACTGAGTGCGAGTATCTCAAAGAAAACTGGCTTGCACCCGATATATTGTAAGAATTCCCTCTTGGAAATGACATAACACAGTGGGACGAGTGTCTTTAATAAGTCGGTATGTTGACCGATTCGCCACAGCACGCCGTTACCGGGCGAGATCCTCCACCCTTGGTTCACCAACCAGACATGTGACGCTTTTACGCCGAGAACGACACCATGCGAGCTGGGTAATTATGCCAGCTACTCTATCGAAGTTACTGGCATCGACGACATTGTGGCGGGCCTGTCCTTTGCGAAGAAGAACAACGTTCGTCTGGTCATCAAGAATTCAGGTCATGAGTGCGTTTCCCTTTTCCCTGGCGCTGTTGCATCTGGGCGTTGTCCAGAGCAAATTTGCATCACGCCATCCCGTTTCCTGTTTACCATGCTGACGAGGATTTCATCTTGTACAGTTATTTCGGTAAGAGCACCGGCAAGGGCGCGCTCGCTCTCTGGACGCACAACCTCAACAAGCAAGAGGTAGTACGATACAAGTCCAAGCACTACACCGGTCCGGCACTTAAAGCACAATCCGGCGTCACGGGTGCCCATATGGCTGAGTTTGCCTTCAATAATGGATACCGAGCAGTAGTCGGCAGTTGTCCCGACGTCGGAGTAGTGGGTGGATTCACTCAAGGCGGTGGTATCTCGCTCGTGTCCGGTCTATACGGGCTGGGGGCCGACAACGTGCTAGAGTGGGAGGTCGTCACGGTTGACGGAAAGCACCTCACGGCTACGCCGACGCACAACGCCGATCTATACTGGGCTCTAAGCGGTGGGGGTGGCGGCACTTACGCCGTCGTCGTATCGATGACGACTCGTCTGTTTAAAGACGGTACGACCAGCGGGGCGATGCTCGAGTTCGGCATCGACAGTCTGGGCGGGGTGGAACAATACTGGGACGCTGTTGGAATCTTCTTCGACCAGCTGCGGTCCCTCATCGGCACCAACGGCTTCAACGCCGATGTTATCGTCACCAATGACACGTTGTCTGTCTTCAGTCTTCTTTCGGCGTCGCACACGGCCGCTGAGCTTCGAAATCTGACCGAGCCTCTCGTAGCACAGGTTGAAGGCGTGCGGAAGTATAATAATAATATAACGCAGCAGGCCGTCAACACCAACACGTCCGACGCGGGAAGCTACTTCAAGCTATACTCGACGACGCTGGAGCCCCTCATCGCGCCGAACCCACTGACGCCCGTGCTGGGCGGCCGCCTCGTGTCGCGCGCCAATATGGACGAAAACCCAGGCGCCGTCATCGACGCGATGCGCGTCGCCGTCGACGGCGGAAACTTCACGCTGGCCGTGTCGGCACTGAACCTGACGAGCCCAGCGCGCGTCGTGCCGCCGGTGGCGGCCAACTCGGTCAGCGAGTCGCTCAACGACGCAGCTCTGAGTATCATCCTCGTCTCGGCCTGGGACTTCGGTAAACGCCCGTGGACCGACGCGGTGGCGCTGCAGGCGGATCTCGAGAACCGCATTATGCCCGTGCTCGAGGCGGCGACGCCGGGCGCTGGCGCGTATCTGAACGAGGGCAACTGGGCGCAGCAGAACTGGCAGTCCGAGTTCTACGGATCTAACTACGACCGTCTGCGCAAGATCAAGGCTGCGTATGACCCTGATGACCTCCTCTACTGCCTTACTTGTGTTGGCAGCGAAGCGTGGGCGCAGGATGGCGACGCGCGGCTTTGCAGGACGCGGAGTTGATGTTCATTTCACATGTAGCCTTTTCCCTTCTGTAAAACATGTGTAATTTTAGGGTCGATGTATCGATAGATAGATAGATATACTGATAGATAGATATATTGTTGGGTTTTTAGATATAGGCGTTGGGGTTAATTAATTGATAGATAGAAAGAATGATTGATTTCCGTCCCCAAGTCGGGCACACCACACACACCTCTTTAAGCTGTGCTGCGTCAGTGCGTATGATACTAGATGCATGTTACGAATAGGGGCTAGGTCCCAAGCTACATGATGCATATAGCAGCCTTTTTATACTATTTTGCTGGGTTTAGCTACTTAGCTATGCGAATATCGTGAAGACTTCGAATTTATAAATTATGTTATATACAAGAAAGTCAAGTGTTTGCCTAATTCGTTGATTACCTGTGACCTCTGAAATCTGTTGGGAGTGCTTGGTGACGACTGAGTCGCCAAGAGGTGTAGCTATATGTATTATCTCAATCGCATTCGGTGCATCGCAACGGTTTAGAGGAATCTTCGCCTTGGTTACCTAACATTCTAAGCCATTCACATACTTGGTGAGGGAAAACACGAGAAAAAACCCTTCCCAGGCTTAGGTGCGTGACAAAGGGCTCTAGAATAACAATGGAATATGGATATTTGTCTGCTAGGTATCTGAAAACTCTATTTTTAACCCTTCATATCAAGAAAACACCTCTCGCTATTTGAGTCCTGACCACTTTACCAAGGGAACTCGGTACCGTCAATGGTATTCAAGAACTTGCCGGACGTCTTCTCGCGAGTAGCTCCGTCAATCTTTTTCAAATAAAATTAGCGTCAGATCTAATGCTACTTGGGCTTTTCTCCTTATTCTTTTTCGAATGGGATGTACTTGGATGCGCTTTTACTGGGTTACAAAAGAAAAGGGGGCACTCACTACTGCAATGACTTTGCTGACGCTGTCTTCGATGGTGTCGGGTGCCTGTTCCAATCCCATCATTCGGGCACCAAGGTTGCCCATCTCCGTCTGGACGAGACTGTGAGGGAGAATAGTTTAGTAGCTGTATTCTAACGGGTACGTGAGACTTACCCGGGATGCATGGCGAAGGAGATGATCCAAGGGTGGGCACTGTGTATCGCTCTAGGGTAATCATGTCGTGTTAGTACTAGATCGTACTAGAAGATATAATCCAGGGGTAAGATGGGAGTAGGACAATAATAAAAAACAGTAAAGAAGAAAGTTAGTGAAAGACCAAGGCTTACTGCGTGAAGAAATTCTGACTAGCTTTCGACATGCCATAGGCCAGTACATTATGGGCGCTGTGCGGCTCAACACGTGTGACAGAGGCGGCACCTGTGGACATGGCAGCCCACTTGGGCGATTTCTTGGATTTCTCGAGGAGGGGTATGAGGCCCTTGTACAGGTAGATGGGGCCGACGGCGTTAATGTTGATCGCCTTGGTGACTTCGCTGACATCGAGGGTGTCTAATGGCCCTGGTGCCGGCGTGAAGCCGGAGTTGGGGATCGCGATGTCTATATGGTCGATGCCAGCAGCTGCAAGATCCTCCATGGCCTTGGGGACATCGGTTGCGGATGTGGCCTCGATAGAAACGATGACCAGCTTAGTGCCCTCGGCCTTGGGGAGCTGTTTGAGCGCATTGGCGATAGGGGCGTGCTTGTCACGAATGCTGCCAATGACGGTATAGTTTGGTCGTAACAGGTAGGCCTCCAGTAAGCCTCGACCAATGCCTAGTAATGGGATTAGTCAGGGAAGTGAGAAGTTGATTGATAGGGATCTACAGTAGTCGCGAGAGTAGCGAATGTAGTACATACCTTTGCCAACACCGGTGATGAATACAACAGTTGAATCGGCCATGTTGAAATGTCTTTTCTGTGTAAATGAATTGTCTGCTGGTATTCGGGTTTAAAGTGTGTTACTGGGCAGCAAGTGATGTATTTATTATAGGTTGTCGCGGTAATTATTTGAGCGTGGCTTTGGGTTTTGAAGTCAACGTGAACTGGGTTGATTTCTAAGCCGGCCTCTTTGTTGTTCTACAAGTTATTGTTTGAAGTGAAGTGCCATGGTATTGGAATTCCACCGAACGCCGTACGCTTTTCATACTACCTAACCTTGTTAAAGTTGTGCCACCTTTCTTTCCGCCGGCCTCGGCGGAGGTTTGTCGTATGCTACACTAGGTACCTAAGTGCTTACCCTTGTCTTTCCGGCTGAGACATTGCGGAATACCTAGGTACGCTAAGGTAATATTTTGTGAGATTTCGGTATTACAGTACAGGCGCGCTGTTAATAGCAAAAAAATGTATACCGTACTCTGGTGGTAGGATAATCGGATCAAACACTTAACGACATGGGCAACGAGGCAAGGAGCGAGGATGCCGACATGGAATCCTGTACAAATGTACCCAGTATCCAGTGCCCAGTGCCCAGCGATAACCAAAAGGCAATCTTCATTGAATGAAACATGTTCTCCCTCCACACTGCTGTTGCCGCTCTTGGGGCGGTGGTTACCCTATATTGCGTCGGGGTAGCCGTCTATAGGCTCTTTCTCAGCCCCCTCGCAAGATTTCCAGGACCCAAAATAGCGGCACTGACGCACTGGTATGAAGCATACTACGACCTGGTCAGTAACAACGGCGGCCAATTTACATTCCAGATCAAGCGGCTACATGAGCAATACGGTCCCATTGTGCGCATCAACCCGGATGAGCTACACATAGACGACCCGGACTACTACAGCCAGGTCTATTGCAACAGCTCGTCGTCACGGCCTATTGACAAGAGCACCAAGTTCAAATACCGCTTTGGCATCCCGCAGGCTACCTTCAGCACCACACTGGCCGAACCCCACCGGCTCCGCCGCTCCGCTATAGCCCCTTTTTTCTCCAAGGCCCGCGTCCGAAATCTCAACCAGAATTTAGAGACTATCGTCGAGCGGGTCTCGCATCGGCTGTCGACCGAGTATGCCGGATCCGGCCGTGTCATCAACATCACCGACATGTGGGGGAGCATGACAGCCGACGTGATCACAGAACTCGCATTTGGACGTTCGGCCGACTTCACGACCGCCCCTGATTTCAAATCGGGATTTTCAGTTGCCATGGCAAACCTTGCGTGGTCTGGGCACTGGAACTATCACGTTTGGATTCTCGTTGAGTTGATGAACTGGATACCGGAGGGTGTTCTGAGTGTGCTCATACCCATGTTCAAGCCCATCGTCGAATACCGTAAGGTGAGCAGAAAACCACAAGATCTGAACGCCTACTAATAGCTCTTGAATATGGAGCTAACGTTAAAATTGTGGTGTGTGATGTTTAGGATACCATTCGCCAGCTCAAAGAGATCCTAGCCGGGAATAACATAGAGGCGAAGGAAGGGTCAAATCCAACCCTGTTCCATGATATCTTGTCATCGGGCTTGTCGAAACAGGATCTTGATCTCCAACGACTAACTGAAGAATCTATCAGCGTCAATGGGGCTGGCCAAGAGACGGTTACGTGGACCTTGTCGGTGATTGCCTTCCATGTCCTCGACAAACCAGACATACAAGCTCGGCTCAAAGCCGAATTAGTCGAGGCCATGCCGGATCCTCGCCAAATCTTGCCGTGGGAAGATCTTGAGAAGCTACCGTACCTAATGGCAGTTATTTCCGAAGGCAAGTCTTGAAAAACGTCGTTATGCTACGTGTCAACCGGAACATGCCCCAAGGATCACCTTTAGCTAACTAACGCCTTGCCTATAGGCCTACGTTTAAGCTATGGTCAGGTGCAGCGCCTCCCGCGCGTTAATCGTCTTGGAGCATGGAGGTACGGCGACACGGAGATCCCGCCAGGCGTCATCGTCGGCATGGACGCGTACCACATGCACACGAACGAGACCATCTTCCCCGATGCGCTCGAATTCAAGCCAGAACGGTGGCTCGGTGACCCGAAGCCCCCGGGACGTGTGCATCCTCTATCCCACTATCTAGTCCCATTCAGCAAGGGCTCACGGGCGTGCATCGGTATACACCTCGCCTATATGGAACTCACCACGGCGCTGGCTACGATCTGGCGCCGACACGAGCTCGAGCTGTTCGATACCGATCGCAGCGATGTTGATTTCAGTCTCGACATGATAAGGCCTATGCCCAAGCGGGATAGCAAGGGTGTGCGAGTGGTTGTAAAGAGCTAGCTTACGAGACCTACGCTGCCTGTTTCAGATGTAGCCAAGCTAGATCTAATTGAGTGAGGGAAAGGTCGCGTGACGGCCATCATTCGTTGGCGATTCATAAAGTTAAACGAGAAAGCGATAACACAACGTGGCGACCAAAACCGCTCATATGAGTATATTTTCGATGTTAGCATGCCGTAGTCTACATATCCTAGAATGCTGTTACCTGTATCACGGCGATTTAGATTAGTCGCTTCTGTCCATGTGGTTACCTAGAAAAACGGCTCTATAGGTATACAAGGTCACTAATAAATCCTGATTTTTTACTCTCCGAGATACTCACAGGCTCTTGACAGACTCGTATTTGAATCCTACACTCGCTTGCTCGCACTGCCCGGCCAGCCTCTTCACTATAATCAGCCAACCACTACATCGGTTCCTCATCACCTTAAAGTTAAGGCCTTACCAAACTTAACAACTGTGCAAAAGATACTACACAATCCAATGATCAAGTGATCATGCGACTGCTGTGCCTCTAATTTCGTGTACGCCTCTCACTAATTCTAACACTTCTTCGAATATGAATACAAGAATACTTTCACCGCTAATATCTCCTGAGATATTCAAACATCTCCGTTTCTCATAGAACCCTATCAATAACCTCGATCTTATACAATACATATACCAGAGATGCTCGACGTTGCCGATCTCCTGGCCTCGTTGCCGCCAGTAGGCTGTTCTCGATAAGTACCTAGGTACATGAGGAAGAGCGGAGTGGACGAATGAGAAAAACGGACAAGCGTTTCAGTCCCATTTATAAACCGTAATAGAATACGGTCCCAGCACATACGACCATAGGATCTGGAAAACGCGGGGTCCCGTCCGCTCCCCCGTAGCTAAGCCAGATACCGCCAGATTAGTAGTTGGGTCGGTGACGACCAGCGAATCCCTGGTGTTGTATGTTTTCTTTTTTTTCGTTTTCGCTTTCCCACCCCCAACAACAGGTGTCGTGCCAAACCCCGACAACCCATAGACCAGGACAGCTTAGTTATCGCGTCGTCACCACCGGGTTCTCGCTGGCTACTATTCTATCATGACATGGCACCAAATAACACCTCGTATATATCACCTTCCAAGCGGCGCGACGTTTGTAGAAAGCTTCTTTTTTCTTTCCTTAACTGTAGATTCTTTCAAATACAGCCATTACTTCCGGGGGCCTGTCTTCGCGATTATTGCCGACCATAACAATTAAGGATAGTATGATAATATAGACAAGCTCGCTCAAAGAATTATCCCTAACAAGTAACAGGTCTTATAGTAGCTAGTTAGATTTGTGCGTTTTTTAAGGTTTTACTTCTTTAATATTACTCCTTTTTAACACTACTTATAATGCTAGAACACTTTTAGTGTATATATAAAATAACCGCACTTGTCACGTTTGGGAAGTCTTTTGAGGTCAGGTACAATATAATGTATATTCCGTATAGTAGGTCTTATATAAGACTAAAGCTTGTAGAAGCAAAGAATAGTGTGCGGAGCACACCTGGATAAATCATAGTGATATGGGCAGACAGAATTAGAGAGAACACACTCTGATTGGTGGTTTAGTTGGTAGTGCACCTGAATTATGACAGCATTAGTTATAAGCCGTGCAGTTATGGGCTACCCTAACTACTGCAATTTTTTATTACATATTTTTATAAATTTCTTTTATTTTTTTTTACTAATTTTTTTTTATAACTTTTTTATTATTATTTTTATATTTGTTTTTTTTACTTTTTTTATAATGTTTTAATTAAACTTTAAAAAGCGCATAATAGCTACAGTTTATAATATTAAACTTAAAATATTTGTTTATGCTGCTATTAAAAAATAAAATATAACGCATCTTATAAGCTAGTTTTATATACAAGCTAGTTTTACACTTTTTTTTAGCATACCTTATAAGCTAATTTTTTATACAAAAATACTTACTTTACTTTTTAATAACTTTGCAAAAAAACATTGTATAACAAAATAATTAGTATTAATATAGTTAATAAGCAAGTGCTATAAACAAGCAAGCGCTATATTAAATTTAACTAGCATAATTTTTATTTTAAACTTATGTTTTTTTTATAATAACATAATATTATATAAAAGTAATAAAAGTTAAATAATTTTAGCTAATTAAGCTATAAATTTAATTTTAATTTTAAATGCTAAAGCTATTGCTATTATTTATAAAATTGATTATAATACTTTTTATTAGCAATAACATGTTGGATTATACTAAGTGATAAAATGGGAAATGCAAGCTTATAAGGCATAAATAAAGAGATTACTATTATTTAAGCTACTAGTTGTGCTAATAATTAAACATTAGGGCTAGTTTTAGCGTACATATAAATTATTATAAATTTAAGCTAAAATAAAAGATAAAGCTATATAATAATATATAGCGTGATTATAATATATTAAAATTTAATAATTAAAAGTTTTATTATTTTTATTTTTATTAGAAAACTAAGCTTTTAATAATAAAACAGCAAGATTATTACGATATTAAAATTAAATTTAACTATTTTTAACTTTTTTAACAATTTTTATTTATAAAAAAAAGATTTTATAAATAGTGTGCGTAATAAGGACTTATAAAAATATATAGTTTTTGGAGAAAATTAAGCTTTATGGCTTATAAAACTAAGCTTGCTAAAAATTGCTAATTTTTTATTTTTTTTATTAAATATCGAGCGTACTACAGCTACTTTTGCAGATCTTATAGCAGCAGCTAAAACTTAATTTTTAACAGCTTAATAATATTATAATACTTTTTATAAGCATTATAATTTTTATTAAATTAAAGTTATTAAGCTTGCTAAATAAATATAAAAAATAATGCATTTTAATTATTAATTAACTTATATAAAAGCTGAACAAACTATTAATTAATAGTATAATAACTTTAAAAAGCTTAGTATAGCTTTTTAAAAAGTGTTTCGATTTAAGCATAAGTATAAATATAAAGCTTTTATTAACGCTGCTATTAAAAAACCTATTAAAAACCTTACTAAATAAGCAAACAATTAGCTAAATAAAGTTATTAAAGCTTACTTAAAAAAAAAAAAATAATAAATTTGTTTAAGCTTGTTATAAACTTAGAAAAAGCTTTACAAAATATTTATTTAGTATAAGCTATATTGTTTAGAAATATTTATAGCATTGCTATTATTAAAAATATTTTATTTTTATATATTATAATAATAAAGCTTTGCTAAAAAGCTATAATGCTAAACATGTTATAAACAATTAAAAAGATTATAAAAAAAAGATTATTTAATACTTTTAAATTAGCAAAAACAGCAAAAAAAACTAATAAATAGTTTAATAATTAAAAAAAAGATTATTTTTGCTAAACTTATAAAAAAAAAAAGGCTATTAAGCGCCAAAATATTGGCCGCCAAAAGAATAATTAAAAAAATAAAAAAAACTTTAAAAGCATTTTTATTAAGCGCTTTAAAACAGATATTTATATAAACGCTAAAAAAAAAAACCTTAATATAGCAAACTGTATTATATGCTATAAACGTTATTTAATAATAAATTATTAGTTTATATTTTTAAAGCTTTAACTACTGAATTAAAAAGTAAATAAAACTATTAAAAAGATTGCTAATTTTAAAATAGCTAACAAAAAAAACGTTTAGCAGGCAATAAAAAAAACGCAAAATTAATAAAAAAAAAAGCAAGTTAAATTTAATTTATTAGTTTACTTTTGTTAAAAAGATTAACTAGTAAAGCTATTTATAGCATAAATAGCAAGCTTTTTTTATATAAAAAAAAAGCTTGCTAAATTGTATATATTATAAAACTGCGTTATAATAAACTTGGGGTTAAATATTTATATTTTTAACTAAGCTTGTTGTTTTTTTAATTTAAAGAACGCTTATTTAAACAATATAGTATTAGCTAATAATAGTATGCTTTAAATATATAGCTATAAAAAGATTAACTTTAAAATAAAAGGCTTAAAAAAAATAAAAATATATAAGTTATATAACGTTGCATTTTGCTTAAATATAGCTATTAATTTAGTATTTTTATAGTAGTTAAATTGCTTAAAAATATATTAAAAAAATAAGCTAAAATCTGATTTTTTTAAACATTAATAAAAAAAGCTATTATGTTTTTTAATTTAAATGCATAAGCAATATATAATAAAAAGCTTGCTAGCTTAATTAATAATACAAGCTTTTTATATATAAAAGAATTTATTAAACTTTTATAAATAGCATTAACAGCTAAAGCATATAAGGCCAAAGCTTTTAAAACAACTATTAGCTTATACAAAAAAAATAACAATTATTTTATAGCTAAATAACAAAATTAGGACTATTAAATGTGTAACATATAGCAAATTAAAAATGTATTGCAAAATAGTGCAAAATATTTGTATTAAAGTTATTAAAGCAGATGTTTAACTTGTTATAAACTTTTATAAGTTTAACAAGCTTTTTAAAAAAAATAAAAAGCTTTAAAAAGTAATATTAGTTATTAACTAATATTTTAAATATATTTAAAATTATTATTTAAATAACAAACGTATTAATATTTTATAAAAAGCTTTTAAATACTGTATACGCTACTTTAATTTTTATTATAAAACTAAAATAAAAGTTATTAAATATAATAACAAGTTTATTAGCAGTAAAAAAAAAATAATATAGTTGGCTAAAGCTATTTAAAAAACATACAAAATTAAATTCGAAATCTTTTTATTATATATTTAAAATCTTAATAAAAAAGCAAAAAGGTTAAAACATATTATTAAATATTAAGCAAGCTTAATATATAATAGGTATAAGCTTTTTTTTTTTTTATAACTAAAAATAATATAAATAGCTATATATTTATATAACTAAACGCTTAAAAAAGTTAATTGCTAGCAAACTTTTTATAAGAAATTTTATTTTTATTTTAATAATTTATAGGGCATAGTAGGCTATAAGTAAACATTTAATATTTTTTATTTAAAAATATATAAGTATATAGCGTTTGCTATAATTATTAAAGCCAAATTAAAAAAAAAAAAGCGTTAAAAGTTTAACCTTAAAGCTTGAATAAAGTATTTAATAAGCTATTAATTTATTAATACTTACTAAATTTAGCTTTTTTAAAAAAATAAAATAATTATTATTAAAGATATAATATTTAATAAAAATAAATTTTATAACAATTTTTTTAAAATAAGCTAAAAAGCTTTTAAAAAAATGTTTAATAATATTAGTTATTAAAATGTTTTATAAGTAAAAAAAAACGTTATAAATAAAAAAAAAAATAATAAGCTTATTATTATAGTTAAAAAAAGTAAACAAAAAAAGCTAAAAAATGCAAAAGCTAAAAAGTTAAGCAAAAACAAGCTTATAAAAAACTAGCTAAAAAAGCAAAAAAAAAAAAATTATTTATATATAAACTTTAAATTTAAGTTAAGCTTATTAATATTATTAGAATTATTTAAAACTATATTATTAGCTTTAATAATAATTTAGCTTAAAAAATTAAGCTTATAGCTAACGTTTAATTTAATTAGTTTAAAAAAAAAAGCTTTTACTAATTTAAATTTATTTAAGCTTATTATTAATAATTAAGCTACTTGTTTTAATATAGCTAAATTATAAAACTTTAAGCTAGTAAACAAAAAATTAATTATTAAAACAAAGCTATTTAAAGTAATAAAAAGCTTGTTTAAATATTATAATAATTAACTATAAATATTAAAAACTGCTAAAAGCTTTGTTGCTAAAAAAAAAAAAGTTTTTAAAAAAGCTTATTATATACTAAGTAACTTATTGCAGCTAATTAATATTACAAAAGGTTTTATACTAAATAAAAACTATAATAAAATAAAACATTATAAAAAAAAAAAAGCCTTTAAAAAAACTTATTAACATATGCTATTATAAATAATAAATACTAATAAAAATGCAAATATAATAAAAAAAGCTTTAAAGCTAGTTAATAACTATTTAAAAACTTATTTAAAAAAACTTTTTAGCTAAAAAAAAAAAATTTATAAAAAAAATTTTTTACTACTACTAAAATAGCATAAAAAGCTAAATATATATTTATTAAAAAATTATTTTTAAAAAGCTAAATAAGCTTATTTATAAAGCTATAAAAAAATACATACTTAAAAAAAAGTGCTAAAAAGTTTAGCTATTAATAAATTAATTTTAAATTATATATAAATATATATATATAAATTTAATAAGCATAGCTATTATAAAAAATATAAAGCTTGCTTAATAATTTAAAAAAATTAGCAGCTAAATAATAAAAAAAAAAATATTTATATTAACATTTTAACAAAAAGATTTTTTAAAACGTTAATTATTATAGCTGCTAAATTTGATTTAAAACTTAAATAATATAACGTTATAAACATATTTGTTAACGCTAAATTAAATAAAAAAATTTATATACGTATGCTTTTAAGCTACTAAAAGCTAAATATTATTATAAAGTTTTTATAAACTTTATATAAATTATAAAAATTTTTTTTGTTATAACAAAAAAAAATTATTAAATTATTAAAAAAAATAAGTTTTTAACTAATATTTTATAAACCTTATTATTTTTTATATAATAGCATATTTTTTTTTATATATATTAACAATATAATTATTATATATAAAAAATTAAGCTAACTAATAGCTAATAAAATAATTGCTGCTTTAAAAGCTTGTTATAATTTAATAAAAAAAAATAATTTACAACTAAAAAAAAAAGCTAATTTAGCTATTTTAAGCTTTTTATATTAAAAAAATAATTAAGCTTTAAAATAATACTTTTACTATTTATACAAACACTTTAATAAAAATTAAAAAGCTTTTTTTATATAAAAAAAGCATATTATTTTATAGTATTAAACGCTATTAATAAAAAACCAAATTAATTTTATATGCTACAATAATTATTTGTTTAAATATAACGTTTACTGCTTTTTAATTAACTTAATTTAATTATAACTTTTTTTTTAAGCATTATAAAGCAGCTAATAAGCTTTTTATTTATTTATTATTTAATTAATACTTAGTATTATAATTTAAAAATAAAAACAATTTTATAATAATAAATAATATTTTTTTTGCTAATAGTATTTTAAATAAAAAAAGTTTTTAAGCTTATATTATAAAACTTTTTAAAAAAGTAATTAAATAATAAGCTAATAAATAAAATATAATAATTATTTTAACTACTAAAGCTAAACTTTTTATGTTAATATAAATAGCTAAAAAAGCAATATATATTAATAAGCTTGTTAATAAGCTAAAAATAAAGCTATATAATTAACATATTAAAATCTAATATAATAACTAATAAACTATTAGCTTTGTTATAAAAAAGCTAGCTATATTTTATATAAAGTTTTATTATATAAACATTTATAATTATTAATTATATTAAAAAATAAAAAATAAAATTATATAAATAATTTATATATTTATTAATAATATAATTATAAATAACTTAATTAAAACGTTATTAATTTAAAAATAAAAAACTTTTTTAAATTAGCTTAAATTAATAAAGCTTATTTAAAAAATAATTATTTAATTAAGCTTGTTAATTATATTAAAAAAGTTTAAAAATTTAATTATTAATAAAAAATTAGCTAAATAATTAAATTAAATATATATATAGCTTATAATTATAAGCTTATAAAACAAAAATAAAAAAATTAAAAATAAAACAAAATAACATTTATTATTTAAAAACAATTTAAATATAAACTAAACTAATATTTTAAAAAGCAAATAATTTTATTATTAAAATAGCTTAAGCTTATTTATTTTTGTTTTTATTTTTAAACTTTTTAATAAGCTAAAAAAGTATGCAAATAATGCGTTAAAAATTAGCTATTTATAATACGTTAGCATTATTATTTTTAAAAACAGCTTATAAAATATAAACTGTTTTATAAGCATTTATTAAACTATTATATATTAATATATTAATAAGCTTAGCAAAAAAAAATAGATTTATATAAAAAAACAAATATGCTTAAAAATATAATATAAGTAGCGCAAACTATTATTAACAATTTTTTTGCAAGCTTTTAAAAAGCGGCTTTAAAAAGCGCTTTTTATATAACAAAAACAAGGCGTTTTTTTAAAAACTTTTAAAAAAGCTAGCTTATTGCTACAATAAGCATATAAAGCGCTGCTAAAACAAGCAAACAAAAAAAAAGTAACGGGCGTAACAATAAAAGCTTTAGCTGCAGCAAAAAGCAAAACTAGCAGCAAAACTAGCAATATAATAATTATTTGCTTAAAAACAATAATAAAAATATTAAAAATGTTTAACAAAAAGCTAGCTATATTAAAAATAATAGTAATAATAATACAAACTTTTTATATAAAAATAATAAAAATGTTAACTATATTTATTTAGCAATAAACTTTTTTTATTTATATATAGCTTATTTATTAAAAGTTTAAAAGCAATAAAAAAAAAGCTTAACTATAATAAGCTAGCTGCAGCTTAACAAACGTATAAAAATTTTTTTATTATTATTGTTTAAAAATAATAACAACGTTAATAACAAAAAATTAACGCTTATATTAATAATATATTATAAATTTATTTAATAAACATTTATTAAAAAAAAAAGTAGCAAAACTAATAATTATAACTGTAAAAAAAGCATATAATAGCTATAACTAGTTTATTATAATTAATAAGCTGCTTATTATATAATATAATGTTTACAGCAAACTATACGTACATATATATATAAAAATTAATACTTATAAAAAAAAAAGCGCTAATTATTAATAACTATAAATTTATTAACATAAAAGCACTTTATATATTTATAAAATAAACATATAACAATTTTAAACATTTATAACAAAAATATTATTAAAACTAAAAAATTTTTAAATTAATAAACATAAGCATAAAAGCTTAATAAATTTATAATTATATAATAATAAGCTAATATTTAAATATTAACAAACTTTTATTTAGTACACTATAATATAATATGCGCGCTTTATATAAATAAGCTTAATATTTATTATTTATATATTATTTATTTTTTATAAATAACATTATTATAATAACATTTTTTATAAAAATATATTAAATTATACTAAATAATAAAATAAAAAATATAAGCTTATAAAACATAAATAAAAAGATTATTATTACTTAAGCTATTAGTTGTATTAATAACTAAACATTAAAACTAATTTTAGCGTACATATAAACTATTATAAATTTAAACTAAAATAGGAAATAAAGCTATATAACAATATATAATATAATTGCAATACATTAAAATCCAATATAATATAGTTAGTTTTTATAATATAATATTATGCTAAATTTGTATAAACTTATAAATTTAAAAAAATATATAATAGTTTAATATATATTAAATTTAAATGTATGTTTATTTTTTTTTTAAATTAAATAATATAAAAAATATAGCTAATTAACTATTTTATAACTATAACATGCTGCTTATTAGGAAACAATAAGCTTTTAACTTTATAAAACAATAACTAAAGCTTTAAACGCGTTTTAATTGCAAATATAATTATTAAAAAGCTTAATATAAAAATTTAAGCGCATTAAACATATAATTTTAGCTTATACAAAATATAATTACTAAATATAATATTAATAAAACAAATATTTATAACTTTAATAAAACAAGCTTTATAATAAGCGTTATTTTAATAGCAATAATAATTATAAACGCTAAAAAGCGTAAAAAGCTTAAAATAGTTTAACAAAATAATTAAAAATAAATTATAATAATTTAAAGCGTTAATTTTTAAAAATAAACAGTTTTATTGTTTATTATTGTTATTAATAAATATTATTTGTTTTTTTAATATAAAAATAGCTAATTATTAAAAAATTAGCATATTGTTATTAATAACAATAATTAAATAACAAATAAATAAAGTTTTAAATAAATTTAGCACTTTAATAAACATATTAAAAATTATTTAATTAAAATTTATTATTTTTTTATTTTTAATAGCTATAAAAGCTTTTATTTAACTAAATTTAAACTTTATTACAAAAATAATAAAATAATTATTTTATATATGCTTTTTTATTTATTTTACTTTTTTTATTTTTTTAATATTAATTGTTTTAGTTTATTAAAATAAACGTATAGCTAGCAAATTAAAAATATAATATATAAATATATTATTTATATTATTAAAACTAACTTTTTTTTTGCTTTTTATGCTGCTTTTTTAAAAGTTTTTATTTTTAAAAATATTTAAAACAGCTTTTAAAAAACTAGCTTTATACTTTTAAATCTAAATTTTATACTTTTAAAATTAAATATTAAGTTATAAATTTTAACATTTTTTAAATTAGTTTTTAAACTATTTATATTATAAGTTTTAAAAATATTTAACAACTTAATTAAAACAATATTGCAAACTAAATAACGCATCCCCCAATTGACTTGGCCACCCAATTAAATAGGCCACCCTTAGAACCCATACAAAAATCGTCTATGCTTCATCACGTAACTATTTAATAACTTTACGAGTTTTAGTCCTATAATAAAATAAATTATATCGTTAGATTCGTAATTACAAAAGGAATTCAATAATATATTCCTTTTATTTATAGCTATTTTATTTATTAAGTTATTAAGCAATACGCTAAAATAAGCGCTAAAATAATCCTTGCTTAGCGTTATATTAGCGTATTGCTTAATAACTCGCTTAATAAATTAGCTATAAAATAAACAAAAATATTATTAAATTCTCTTTTTAGTTACAAATCTAACGATATAAATTATTTTATTATACGATTAAAATTGGTAAAGTTATTATATTGTCGAATTGTATACGTTTTTATATATAAAATAATCTTTTAAATCTTTTCTATTTTTTAAAACTGTTATAATATAAATATAATGAAAAGACTTATATATTTGGATTTTTTATTTAATTACGAATCTAATAGTGTTTTCTTTATATTTTTATAATTTTTATTAGTAAAGTTATTTAAAGGTTTATATATAATGTTATGTAATAGTATGTAGCAGGGGGGTGGCCCATTCAATTAGGTGGCCAAGTCAATTGGGGGATGCGTTATATTAAAAATTAAATTTTTTATTATTAAAATAGTTTACTGTTTTTAATTTATTATTTAATTAATTAGTTTATAAAAAAAGCTAAAAAATTAATATATTAAGCTATATTATTTTAAACAAAAGTTTAAAACTTTTATAAAGCTAATTATATATTAAATAAGCGTTATAAAACTAAAAAAATATATGTTTACTAAAAAAAGTTAAAATTTTGTAGCTTAAAAAAAATATAAAAGCTAATACAAAAAAAAATAAACAAAAATTATATTGTTATTAAAAATGCTTAAGCAAAACAATAGCGCTATAAACAATATAATAATACCGGTTATAATATATATAATTATAAAATTAATATAAATATATTTAAAAAAAATAGTTCTAAATAAATAAAATTAATTTTAAGCGTTATAATTAAATTATTGCAATAATAATTATACTGGTTTAATTTAATGTAGCGCTCGCTTGTTTATAGCACTCGCTTATTAATTACGTTATTAGATTTATAATAAAATAACAAATTTAATAGTATTTTCTTTTATTTTATAGCTATTTTATTTGGGCGTATAGCTTTAAAAAAAAAATTTGCAAAAATTATTTTAGCGTAGTTTTTAATAACGATTTAAATAAAATAGTAAAAAAAAAAAAAAAATACTATTAAATTCGTTATTTTATTACAAATTTAGTAATACTAATTATTTTGTTATACAACGATTTTTTTGCAAAGTTATTAAAAAGTAAAATAAATATTTTTATATAAAAAATTAGCTTATAAAGTATGCTAAAAAAAGTGTAAAACTAACTTATATATAAAACTAGCTTGTAAAATACGTTATTTTTTAATTATATTATATTATTAATTTATTAATTTATTAATTTATATAACGTAATTAATAAGCAAGTGCTATAAACAAGCAAGCGTTATATTAAACTAAACTAATATAATTATTATTGTAATAATTTAACTATAACGTTTAAAATTAATTCTATTTATTTAAAACTATTTTTTTTAAACGTATTTATATTAATTTTACAAATATATATATTGTAACTAATATTATTATATTATTTATAACGCTATTGCTTTGTTTAAACATTTTTAATAATAATATAATTTTTATTTGTTTTTTTTTGTACTAGCTTTTACACTTTTTTTTAAGCTATAAAATTTTAACCTTTTTATAAAATAAATAACTTTTTTTAGCAAACATATATTTTTTTAACTTTATAGCGCTTATTTAAAATATAATTAGCTTTGCAAAAGTTTTAAACTTTTGTTTAAAATAATATAGCTTAATATATTAATTTTTTAGCTTTTTTTATAAACTAATTAATTAAATAATAAATTAAAAACAATAATGCATTCTTTAATTGATTTGGCCACCTAATTAAATGGGCTACCTTTTATAACCTTTGTATGCACATTTAAAAATAATTCAACAACTCTTTATACAATTAACTTAAACTATTTAAATTTTAATTTGTTAAACGCTTTTATATTATTTTAATAAGTTTGTATATTATAGCCAAATTTGCTGCAAAGCTTATAGCGCTGGGCGCATGTTTTTTTTTTTTTGTATAACAACTATTTTAATAATTTTTACAGTTTTTTTGTTTAACTACGTTTTGTGCAGCTTGCAAATCTTTTGCTTTTTGTATAATAAGTAATTTTTTATTTTGTAATTAAGTTCTTTTTGTATAACAATGTTAGCTAAGTTAATAATTTGTTTAACAAAAGGTTGCGATTTTTTTTTTTAATAATGCAAAACAATATATAATGTTAATTATATTATATATAATTTAGCTTAAACTTTTAAAAATAGCTATAAAAAAGCTATTTTAGTATTGTATAATTTTTTGCTTAATATATTAAAATAACAAATTTGTTTTAGCTAAGTTATTTAAAATAATAAAATGTTTATAGTTTAATAGTTAAAAAAATAATAGTTTAATTTGTAGCGTATGCAAACAATAATTTAATTAATTAATTATATATTTAGGATTGTATAGCATTAATTTTGTTTTTTTAAAACCTTTTTATATGTTGTTTAAAGTTATTAATTTGTTAAACGCATAAAAAAACGTTGTTAAAAAATCTTTTTTTTTAATATATATAATATGCGCTCGTATAAAATGTTTAATTTGTTTGTTATACAACTGTTTTAAAAGATTAAAACATTTAATATTTAATAGTTAAAGCTTATAAAAAAAATAGAAAAGTATGCAAAAAGTAATAATGTTGTTTTTTTTGCAATATAGTTTAAATTTAGTTAAATAATAGCTTTTGTAGCTATTAAAAATAAAAAAGCAATAATTTTTTTTTATATAACTTTTTGTATGCTAATTAAAATGTTTAACTTAATTTAAGCTTTGTTTGTTTGTTATTTAATTATTTTTTGTAGTTTTAATTTTTTAATTGTTTAACAATTTAATGTTTTTATATTAAAGTAATAAATAGTTTTGTTTTATTAAAATAATATAAAGTAAAATAATATAACTATATAATAAAATAGTTTAAATAATTATAAAATAATTTAAATTATTTTGTTAAACAGCTTTTAGTTTTTGTACGCGTTTAAATGTAGTTATAATAAAGTTAAACGTAATTTTATTTATTGCAAACCTAGTTTTATTAAAGTTATAAATATTTTTTTTTTTAAATTTTATTTTTGTTTATTGTTTTTTGTATAAAAATAAATTAAACGTAATATTTAATTAAATTTTTGTTTAATATTTGCTAATAATTAATTTTTTAATTAAAATAGGTTTAAAGTTTTAATTATTTTTGTACAAAGTTTAACGTTTAGTTTTTTTTTATAAAGCGTTTTTTGTAAAGTTTTAATAATTAGTTAGCTATATTTTTAATATTATAATACTAAAGTAAAAACAATTGCGCTATAAGATCGATTATATATTATACGATTAAATTTTCTTTAGCTTTAGTTAATCTAAACTTTAGAAATAGTGTTTTCGTTTTTTTTTTAAAACCTTATGTTTTTTAAGCAAGTGTTATACAAAAAATATTATAGATTTTAGTAGCTTTTTAGATAAATAAACGTGGGTTGTTTTCGCGAGCTTGAAAAGCAAGCTGTAGGTTGGCTTTTTTGTATGAGTTAACTATTGTTGTTAAAGGAAAAATAAGGGATTTTTTTGTGTGCGTACAAAAGTTGTAAAAAGTGGCCTATTTAATTAGGTGGCCAAGTTAATTAAGGGATGCGTTAAGCTATTTTAATAATAAAAAATTTAATTTTTAATATATTTAGTTTATAATATTGTTTTAATTAAATTGTTAAATATTTTTAAAACTTATAATATAAATAATTTAAAAATTAATTTAAAAAATATTAAAGTTTATAATTTAATATTTAATTTTAAAAATATAAAATTTAAACTTAAAAGTATAAAGCTAATTTTTTAAAAGCTATTTTAAATATTTTTAAAAATAAAAACCTTTAAAAAAGCAGCATAAAAAGCAAAAAAAAAGTTGGCTTTAATAATATAAATAATATGCTTACGCATTATATTTTTAATTTGTTAGCTATACGTTTACTTTAATAAATTAAAATAACTAATATTAAAAAGCTAAAAAAAGTAAAATAAATAAAAAAGCATATACAAAATAATTATTTTATTATTTTTGTAATAAAGCTTAAATTTAGTTAAATAATAGCTTTTATAACTATTAAAAATAAAAAAACAATAAGCTTTAATTAAACAGCTTTTAATATATTTATTAAAATATTAAATTTATTTAAAACTTTATTTATTTGTTATTTAATTATTGTTATTAATAACAATATGCTAATTTTTTAATAATTAGCTATTTTTATATTAAAAAAACAAATAATATTTATTAATAACAATAATAAACAATAAAACTGTTTATTTTTAAAAATTAACGCTTTAAATTATTATAATTTATTTTTAATTATTTTGTTAAACTATTTTAAGCTTTTTACGCTTTTTAGCGTTTATAATTATTATTGCTATTAAAATAACGCTTATTATAAAGCTTGTTTTATTAAAGTTATAAATATTTGTTTTATTAATATTATATTTAGTAATTATATTTTGTATAAGCTAAAATTATATGTTTAATGCGCTTAAATTTTTATATTAAGCTTTTTAATAATTATATTTGCAATTAAAACGCGTTTAAAGCTTTAGTTATTGTTTTATAAAGTTAAAAGCTTATTGTTTCCTAATAAGCAGCACGTTATAATTATAAAATAGTTAATTAGCTATATTTTTTATATTATTTAATTTAAAAAAAAATAAACATATATTTAAATTTAATATATATTAAACTATTATATATTTTTTTAAATTTGTAAGTTTATGCAAATTTAGCATAATATTGCATTGTAAAAACTAACTACGTTGTTGCTAATAAAAAGTACTATAATCAATTTTATAAATAATAGCAGTAGCTTTAGCATTTAAAGTTAAATTTAAATTTATAGCTTAATTAACTAAAATTATTTAACTTTTATTACTTTTATATAATATTACGTTATTATAAAAAAAACATAAGTTTAAAATAAAAATTATGCTAGTTAAATTTGGTATAGCGCTCGCTTGTTTATAGCATTTGCTTATTAATTACGTTAGCTAATTTTATATTTATATAATGCTTTAAAAAATATTTTTTTAATAATATTGTTAATAATTAACCCATAACACAAGCTAGTTTTGCACACAAGCAAGTTTCGCACTTTTTTTAAAGTACCCTGTAAGCCAATTTTCTATACAAAAGTACTTACTCTACTTTTTAATAACTTTGCGAAAAAGGGTTGTACAATAAAATAATTAGTACTATTAGATTCGCAATGAAACAACGAATTTAATAATATTTTCTTTTATTTTCTAACTATTTTATTTAAAGCGTTATTAAAAACTACGCTAAAATAATCCCTGCCAATTAGTTTTTTGAAGCTATACGCCAAAATAAAATAGCTACAAAATAAAAGAAAATACTATTAGATTCGTTATTTTATTACGAATCTAATAGTGCTAATTATTTTATTATACAACCCTTTTTCGCAAAGTTATTAAAAAGTAGAGTAAGTACTTTTGTATAGAAAATTGGCTTACAGGGTACTTTAAAAAAAGTGCAAAACTTGCTTGTGTGTAAAACTAGCTTGTATTATGGGTTATATAACTTTAACAAAACTAAGTTTATAATAAACAAAATTATAGCTAAAATAATTATAATAACGTTTAAACAATTAAAAAAACTAAAAACTATATAACAAAATAACTTAAAATAGTTTATAATTATTTAAGCTATTTTGTTATATAGTTATATAATTTTTTTATATATTATTTTACTAATGAAAAACTATTTTATATTTTAATATTATAACAGCTTATTATTAAACAATTAAAAAATTGCAATTATAAAAAATAGTTAAATAATAAATAAGTAAAGTTAAAATTAAATTAAATATTTTAATAAATATATAAAGCGTTATATAAAAAATGTTTTTTAGCTATTTATAATAATCGGGTCCTATTTTTATAATGCGTAAGCCTTTTATATAGGTTGGTCCACTTATAAGTGAAGGTTATCGTAAGGTCCGTATAACCAGGGGTAACACTCGGTAAAAAGTGGCACAGGGGGTATTATATAAGTACAATAAAAGATTGTTAAAAAATAAACTCCTTCATAATAAAATTTAAAAACTAGACTATAAGCTTAAATTAAACAGTAAAATAAAGAAAAACTATTGCTAAATATAAAAAGAACTATTTATATTCTTATAGTATTTTTTTCTTTTATACATTTTTTAAATACCTTTGGATAAAAACTTATTTTAAGTATTTTAAATAACGTATAACATAAGCATCCTGCTTATACAAACATTTTGCTTACTTTTTTATACTTTTATACATATATTTATTTTTTATTATATTTTAACTACTAACAATAGCATTATTATATAAAAGAAATAATATATAGCTTATAATCTAAGCTATAAAACGCAACAAAAAATTATTTTTATAGCGCGTTATAAAAATTTATAATATGCTGTTTTTAACCCTTTGTATAAAACGTGCTAAAATTTAATTAAAATGTATAACACGTTTAAAAACATGTTTATTATTAAAAATTAAAAAAAAATCAATTATACAATATATACTTAATTTAAATGCGTAAACATTTTTGCTAAAGTTATATAATATAAAAAATATAGCTAACTAATTATTATGCAAATATAACGCGCTTTTAATTAGAATTAATTAAATTTTAAACTTTATATAATAAACACTTAAGCTTTATAACGCATTTTCTACTTGGATTAGCTACCTAATTAAATTGGCCACTTTTTTAAACCTTTGTACGCAATATTTTTTTTTTTTTTAACTAACAATAATAGTTAACTTTTGGATTAAAGCTAACTTATAGCTAGCTTTTTAAGCTTGCTAAAACAACCTCGGTTTATTTTTTAAATATGTTGCTAAGCTTTATAATGTTTTTTATACAACTTTTATTAATTAAAAATGCAGTTTTAATTTAAACAATAAAACGCGTTTTTTAAAGTTTAAATTAACTAAATTTAAAAAGAATTTAATTGTATAATATATTATTAACTTTATTGCGCAATTGTTTTATTTAAATATAATAGTATTAAAAACATAGCTAACTAATTGTTAAAACTATACAAAAAACGCTTTATAAAAAAAAACTAGACATTTAACTTTATATAAAAGCAACTAAAGCTTTAAACACGTTTTAATTAAAGAATTAATTATTAAAAAGTTTTAAACAAAAATCTGATCGAATATTGCGTTTAGTTTATACTTGTATAAAAAACAATAACTAAAAACAGCATTTATAAAAACAATATTTATAACTTTAACAAAACAAAATTTATAATAAACAAAATTATAGCTAACTTTGTTATAATTATATTTAAACATATATAAAAACTAAAAGCTATATAACTAAATAATATAAATTAGTTTATAGTTATTTAAACTATTTTGTTATATAATTATATTATTTTATTTTATATTATTTTAATAAAACAAAACTATTTATTGCTTTAATATAAAAATATTAATTTATTTAGCAATTAAAAAGTTAAAATTATAAAAAATAATTAAATAATAAAGAAATAAAGCGTAAATTAAATTAAACATTTTAATTTATATATAAAAAGTTATATAAAAAAAGTTTATTGTTTATTTATTTTTAATAAATATAAAAGCTATTATTTTATTAATTTTAAATAATATTATAAAAACAATAAAATTATAACTTTTTATATGTTTTTTTACTTTTTTTATAAGTTTTAGCTTTTAAATATTAAATGTTTTAATTTTTTAAAACGGTTGTATAATAAACAAATTAAGCATTTAATACAAGCGCATATTATTTATATTAAAAAAAAAAATTTTTTAGTGCGTTTTTTTATACGTTTTTTAAGTTTATAACTTTAAATAACATATAAAAAGGTAAAATTAAAGCTGTATAACTTAAAATAACGCATTTTTTATTTAAATTAGCTACCTAATTAAATTAGCCACTTTTTTAAACCTTTGTACATAATATTTTTTATCTTTTTTTTTTTAACTAATAATAATAGTTAACTTTTAAATTAAAGCTAATTTATAGCTAGCTTTTTAAGCTTGTTAAAACAACTTTTTTTATTTTTTAAACGTGCTTGTTACGTTTAGAAAGTTTTTTAAGGTTAAGTATAATATAATGTATATTTTGTATAATAGGTTTTATATAAAACTAAAGCTTATAAAAGCAAAAAATAGTGTGCAAAGCATACTTAAATAAATTATAGTAATATAAGCAAACAAAAGCAAAAAAAGCATGCTTTAATTAGTAATTTAGTTAGTAATACATTTAAATTATAACAATTATTTTTTTTTTTATAATAAGTTGTTTTAACTTAAGTATAAAGCTAAATGTTGTTATAAGTAGTACTAGTATAATTAAAAATAAAATCATAACAAAATATAATATAAAATTAAAAGCTAGAAATTAATTAAAATTAGTAAAAAATAGGTATAAACAATAAAAAAACTAGTATAAACAATAGGAATTTCTAACTAATAAAAAAATTCTGCGCATTTTAAGTAATTTTTAAATACTTGGGCTTGCAATAATACATTGCTTTAAACGCGAATTATTTAGCAAGCTAATTTAAAAACAAAATATATAGCTTGTTATATTTTTTTCTCTTTTTTTTTTTTTTTTAGCTGCCGCCAGCATTTTTTGTTAGTTTTAGCTATAGTTGCTACTAATTACGCTTTTATTTTAATCCTTTTTAAGCTTTATTTATTTATTTTTTTTATTTAAATTACTGCCTTTATTGTTTATTATTTTTTTATTATGCTTTTTTATTGTTAGCGTTATTAGATTTGCTAGGCGCGCTAGCGTAAGTTTAGCCGTTATAAAAAGCTTTTTTGCGTAACTAGTTTTTTTATATATTGTTAATATTAAAACGCTGCTGCGTATACGTTTTAGCTTTAAACTGGCTTGCTTTTAAAAATTATATATGTATATAAAAAAACAACTTTGTTTTTTTGTACCAGCTGCAGCAAAAGCTATAAAACTTGTTAAACTATAAATTGTTTTATATTATTTTTTTATACAAATTGTTACTTATAATTTAAATTTTTTTTATAATGCAATTTAAAGCTGTTTAAATATTAAAGCTTTTTAAATAAAGTAAATATATGTTTTAAGCTTATTATATTAATAATAACAACTTTGCTTTACTAATTAAAATTAATATAAATATTAATGTTTTTTAAACAAGTTTAAAAGCTTATTATAAAAAAATTGCAGCTGCTTAATTTTAGCTTTTTTAAAGTTTTTATTATTTTTTTACAGTTTATTAAACTGCGTATAATATAATTAATAAAATTAAAAATAGCAAAGTAGTTATATTTTTTTTTATTTTATTTATTTTATTTTGCTAACTTAAATATAATTAAAAATATTATTTAGCTTATAAAGCATATGCAACTAAATAACGCTATTTAATACGTTTGTTTATTTTTTTTATTGCTGCTAACGCTATTAATAATTATTATAATTTTTATTTTATATTTAAAGCTAACTTGCTTAAACTATAAAATAATATAACGTATTCTACAAGCTAGTTTTGCACACAAGCAAGTTTCGCACTTTTTTTAGCGTACCCTGTAAGCTACTTTATATGCAGAAGTACTTACTCTACTTTATTATAACTTCGCAAAAAAAGGTTGTACAATAAAATAATTAGTACTATTAGATTTGTAATAAAATAACGAATTTAATGGTATTTTTATTTATTTTATAACTATTTTATTTAAAGCGTTATTAAAAACTACGCTAAAATAATCCCTGCAAATTTGTTTTTTAAAGTTATACGCCCAAATAAAATAGCTATAAAATAAAAGAAAATACTATTAGATTTGCTATTTTATTACGAATCTAATAGAACTAATTATTTTATTGTATAACCTTTTTTTACAAAGTTATAATAAAATGGAGTAAATACCCCTGCATATAAAGTAGCCTACAAAGTACGCCAAGAAAAGTGTGAAACTTGCTTATGTGTAAAACTAGCTTATAGGATGCATTAACGTTACTTATAAGTCAGTAACGCACCACAAGTTAGTAACGCATTTTTTACTAACTTTTTATTTTTTTACTTTATTTATATATTATTTTATAACAACATAATAATTTAAAAATTTAAAAAAGCTAATTTGTAGCTAGCGATTTAAGCTAAAAAACGCAACTTTAAACTTTTTTTTTGCAAGCTTGCTTATATTTACAACGTTTTTAACTATATATTAAAGCAAAAAATTAATAATAACGCGCTTTATTACGTTATAAACGTTATAAAGCAAAATTTAATAATATTTAAAAAAAAAATTATTATTAAACGTATTTTTAAGTTAAATACGCAAACGTTTTTATTTTAGCTTTATTATATTTAAAAAATAGCTAATATTTTTTAATATAAATATAACGCGTTAAAAGTTAGCGTTAATTAAGCTTTAAACTTTATATAATAATAATTTAATTTTTAAATACGTTATAACTGCCAAATTAATTATTAGCAAACTTTTAACAAAGATTTTGCAAGTTATTACAAATAGTTTAGCTTTATAAAACGTATAATTAATAAATATAGTATATAAATTAAAAATATTTATAATTTTAATAAAACAAAGTTTTTAATAAGCAAAATAATTATTAAAATAGTTATTATAAGCTTTAAAAAATGTAAACGCTTTTAATAAACTAAGCTTAAAAATAAAAAATAAGTTATTATAAATTAAGCTATTAATTTTTAAAATTAAGCAATATTATTATATATTATTTTTTTAAGCAAAGTTTATTTTGCGTTTTAATATTACAATATTATTTTATTGCTAAATTAAGTTATAAACTTTTTAAATAATAGCTAAATTAATAATAATATAAGCGTTAACTAAACAAAACATTTTAATAATTATATTTAAAGCTAATTTAAAAATAGTTATTGCTTTTTAATTTTAAATAGTTATAAAAGCTATTATTTAATGCAATTTAAAAAATATTGCTAGTTTAACAATATTATTATGTTTTATATGCTTGCTTATTTATTATATAAGCTTTAGCTTTTCGATTTAGTTTTTTTTAATATTTTAAAACAGCGTTATAATAAACATATTAAAGGTTTAATGCAGCATTATTAAACTTATATTAAAAAGTAAAACTTTTTTATAAGCTTTGCGCATATATTTATATATGCATTTATTAAACAAAACATTTAATTAAGTTTTAAAGCAGCTAAAATTATATTTTTAAATGCAAATAAAGTTATATTTGCATTAAATATTTAAAAAATAAATAAAACATTTTTTTTAAACTTTAAACTACTATTTTAATTTTAGATTTTAAAAACGTTTATTATTATATTAAAAATTAAACAGCAATTAACTTTTATTAAAACTAAAGTTAAAAATTATTTTTTAAGCTTGCTAATTAAAATTTTAAATTTTATTAACTTAATTATAAAAGCTATACAAAAGTTAATATATAAAAATGCTTTTTTGCAGTAAAAAAACAAAAAGTTTTATAAAACTAATTATATTTTAAACAAGCGTTGCAAAACTAAAAATAAATAACTATAAAATAAAAAACTTTTTATTATAGCTAACACTTAAGTTTTATAAAAATTTAAAAACAATAAAGTAGTTAAATTAAATAATAAAGCTAAAAATAATTGTTTAACAAAAAAAGTATAAACAAGTTAATAACGCTATAATATTTGTAATAAGCTTAAATATAATGTATAAACTTATTAAATAAAAATAAAAACATTTAATAAAAAAAATTACAATTAATTTAATTAATTTATATATATTATAGTTAAGTTATTTAAGTTGGCGTATAAAAAGTGCTAAAAAGTGTGTTATTAACTTATGGTACGTTATTAACTTGTAAATAACGTTATAATAAAAATAAAAAAGTAGCTAATTTTAAATAATATTAATATAACTAAAATTTATTTTAATTTTTTTATTAAATATAATATATTTTAAAAAGTTAAGTTTTTTTTAATAAAATTAGCACTTAAAAAGTTTAATATATAATTTTGTTTTTTATAATTTTTAAATAACGTTTTATATATATTTTATATAAAACTTTTTGTTTATTAAAAATATAAATATATTATTTATATATGCAAAACAAAAAATATTTAAAATATTATATAAACTTATAAATATAATAAAAAATTTGTAATAATTATATTTAATATAAAAAGCTGTTTTTATTTATTTATTTTTTTAATTTATATATAATAATAAACGTTTTTAAAATCGATTTTAATAAAAATTTTAATATAAAACAGCTTATTTAACATTTTTAAAATAAATAAAAAAAATAAAACAATTTTTTATTATAACTTTATTAAGTTTTTTATAGTTAATATATAAGTATAAACTTTTATTTTTTTTATTTTTTAATATTTTATTAAGTTAAATTTATAAAGCTTTTAGCTTATTTTATATTAAAAATATATATAAAATAATAAAATTATAATATTATTTTATAAATTTATTATAAATTTATTACGCTTAAAATAAAAAAATAAACTAGCTTTATTATTATTAAAAAAAATTAGCTAAATTATAAAACTTAGCTATAATTTTTTTAAATTTTAACTAAGTTAAAAATAACTTTATTTTTTTTTAAATTATATAAGTTTAAACAGTTAAATAATTATTTAACAAAACTTTTAATTATACTAAACTTTTGCAAATTAAAAAGCTATTATTAGTTTAAAATATTATTAATTAAAACTTAAGTTTAATATAATATTTTAATTTTTTTAAATTAATTAAAATAATAAAACAAAACTACTTTTAAGTTTATTATTTTTATTAATAATAATATAAACGTAATAAAACTTTTAAATAATTTATAATAAAAAGCAAAAGTATAATTAATGCAATTATATTTAGTATATAAGTTTAAATAAAAAGTTTTTTAAAAAAAAATATAGTATAAATATTGCAAAAAATATAAAAACGTTATAAAATTAAAATATAAAGCTATTAATTAAACTTAAACTTAATATTTTTAAAAACTAAACTTATTTATTTATTTTTTTAACTATTATTTATATAGCTTTTTAATAAAAACCTAAATTAAATATAGTTAATATTATTATTTTTTTTAAAACAGTATTTATTAAAGTTATAAATAGTTTAAATTTTTTAAATTTTTAGCTTTTTAGCTTTTTAAAGTTATAAGCAGTTATAACTTATATACTTTATTTAGTTATAATTAAAATATTTTATATTTTTTATAGTTAACTTATAGTTTTTATATAAATTATTATTATTATAAACATGTTTTGCTAAAAAATAAAAGCTGTTGTTATTTAATAAAAAAAATTTTATAGTATAGCGCTTATACTTATTATTAATACTATTTTAGTTAAAACTTTTTTAATTATTATTAATATAATAATTATTACGCTTTTTAATTATATTAACATATTTTTAGCTTTAATAATAATAATTTTTTTTATTTAAATATTAATATTATTAAAAGTTTTTATTTAATTTAAAATTAGTTTAATATTTAAACTGCTTAAAATTTTTTTAATTTTAATTTTTTTTAATTAATTTTATTATTTTTTAATGTTATATAGCTATATTTATTATATTAATTTTTTTAATAAATAAAAAGTTAAAATAACTAAATATTTTATTTTAAAGCGTAACAAAAAGCTTATAATAATATAATATAGCTTTTTTAAAGTTAGTTTATTTACTTTTTTAGTTTTTAATTTAAATAAAATAATAAATAAAAGTTTTAGTTTATATAAAAAATATATTTTAATTATATTTATATTAATACTAATTTTTATTATTTAAGCTTTAAATAAAGTTATAATATTAGTTTTTATAAGCTTAATTTATTTTATTATATATATATAATGTAATATATAAACTACTACCAGACTGTTATATTAATAAAGAACGCATAAACCATAACTTATAAAGTAGTAATTATATTATATTTAATTTTAAAAAATTGCAAGCTTTGCTGCCTTTTTTTTTTTTTTTTTTTTTTTTTTAGCTTAAAATTTTAGTTTATAGCATTAATACAATATTATAAAACATTTTATACAATTATAATACTATTTTAAGCTTTTTTATTTTTACTGTTAAGCGTTTATTAAATATAAAACTTTATTTTTTGTTATAGTAAGCAAAATATAAAAACATTACTTTTTTTTTTAGTTAGCACGCAATTATTAAAAAAAATAAGTATAACTATTTAATATAACTATATATTATTTTAAAAAACTTTTTTAGTATTTATTACAAACTTAAAAAGATTTGCAAAACTATAATTATATATAGCGCTAAAAAGTATGCTATTAAAAAACCTAACTATTAATATATTGATTTAATTAATTAAAAAAAAAAAAAAATAAGAAATAAAAGCTTTTTTAAACGCTTTTAAACTAAAAAAAAAACAAATAATATTTACGCTAAAAACTATAGCTAAAAACAACTAAAACAAAATTTAGCGTTTTTATTAGCTAATTAAATAATTATAAGCTTAAATTTAATATTAAGCTAACATATTTTTATTAAGTAAACAATAGCGTAAAAATATTAAAAGCAGTATTTTTAACAGCATTAGCTTTAAACTTATAAATATAGCTACATAAAAAATGTTTAAACTTATTAGCTACTTAATTAATATAGTTAGCAAAAACTATAAAAAAAAAACAAAAATTTAAAAAGCAAACTTAAATAAGTTTATAAATAATAAAAACTTTTTTAATAACTAGTTTAAAAAACTAATTAACAAGTTAAAAAAAAAACTTTATTATTTTTTATATTAAACAAAGCTATATGCGCTATATAATATTTTTATTAAAAAAAAATGCTAAAAAATTTATTAAAACTTGATTTTATTTTATTAAACGTTTATTTAATAAATTTGCTAAATTAATTTAGATTTTAAAAATAGTTTATTATAACTTAAATTAAGCTGCTTTAGCTTATAAAAAATTAAAAACTTTTTGTTTTAAGCTTAATAAAAATAACAATATTTATTAATTTATTTTTTAGTTTAATAGCTTTGTTTAAAAGTTTAAGCTATTTAAAAACAAATAGCTTTAGATTTTTTAAAGCTATATTAACGTAAACTTAAGCAGCAAAATTTTTAAAGCTAATATTAATTTAAATATAATTTATAAACGCTTTTATAATAAAATAGCTAAAGCTATATTTAATTATAAATATATTTTTTAATAACGCTAAAAAATTAGTATTAATTGTAAAGCTAAAGCTAAAGCTAGCAATTTAGCTATAAAAACTTTGCAACAAACTTTTAACAAACCTAACTTTATTAAAACAGCTAGCTAATTTAAACAAGTGTTAATTAATAAAAAAAAAAAAGTTTATTAAAATAATAATATATGTTTTAAATATAGCAAATTAAAATATAAAGTAGTTAATTGTTTTAAAAAGCAAGCAAATATAAACAAAGTTTAGCTAGCTAAAAAAAAAACAAATAACAACTTATTTAGCTTAAATAACTTAAAAAATTAGCAAAACTATTAAAAATTTTTTTAATAGTTTTATTTTTTTTATTAGCTAAAATAAGTAGCTAAAAAAAGTTAACACTATTTAATTAAAAAATATAATTATAAATAAGTAATTTTAAAATAAAAATTATTATGCTATATAATATTAAAGCATAAACAAATTTATTAGTAAGCAAAAAATTAGCTAAATAAGTTAAGCAATAATTTAACGTATAAATAATTTATTTAAATTAACTAATACTTTTGTTTAACTATTGCAAAAAAACTGCAGGCTTAATAAAAAAGCATTTAATAGCTACTTTAAAAATTAATAGTTGTTATTTTAAAAACTAAATGTTTTAAATAACAAATATAAATTATAAAGTTATAATCAGCATAAATTAGCTTGTTAAACATAACTTTTTTTTAAACTGCAAAAAACAACGTTTAATATAGCTTAAAAATTAATTTGTATTAACAAAATATTTTTTAGCTATTTAAATTTAACTATTAAACAAAGCTAAACGCTAAATTAATTTTAGCGTTTAATAAAACGTAAACTAGCAAAATTAAGCTTTAAAAAAAAAGTATTATATATTTTAAAAAGCAAAAAAAAAAAAGTTAGCTGCTATTATAATAAACGCAAAAAAAATAAAAAACTAGGCTATAATTTAAAAAATTATAAAGCAAGTTAAAAATAATTTAAACTGTTAATAATAAGCTAAGCTAGCATTAAAAATGTTAACTAAACTAATATTTATTAAGTTTGTAAAATTATTTAAAAACAAAAAAATTATAAATATAAAAACAGTTAAGCTTTAAAAAATATATAATAAAAAGCATATATTATTTTTTATAAACAAAAATTTTAAGCATATAGCTTTAGTTTAACGTTTTTTTTTTAAATTATTAACATATTTAAAAAGTTTTTTTTAAAAAAAAAAAACAAACATTTTGTTTTTATTATAACTAAAATATAATATAGTTTTTAAACTTAATAAAAAAGTATAAAACAATAAGCTTTTAAAATATTAAACTTTAATTTAGTATTTATTTTTAAAAAAAAAAGTAATAAACTAGCTGCTAAAAATAAACTTTATTAAACTAGCTATAAAAGTAAATATAGCACTAATTTTATTTGCTTTTAAGCTGTATTTATAAAAGCAAAAGTTTTATATTAATTATTGTTAACAAAATGAATATTTAAAAAACAAAATAGTTTTAGCTTTAAATTTAAACAGTATTATTTATAACTATTAAAATATAAAACAATATTTTAAATTTAACGTTATTAAAACCTTTTATTAGCTACATATATTAATTAACTTTTAATATTTTATAGCTTTAAAATAAGCTTAGCTTAATAGCAATTTTTTATTAATATTTAACTATAAAAACTATTAAACAAATTTGTTAATATATATGCTAATAATATATTAATATATTTAAAATTAAAAAAAAAGCATTAAAAGTAATATAAAAAAGTTATTTATTGTTTATACAAAATTTAATTGCAAAAAAATATTAAAAAATTTTAATTTAATATTATTATAATAAATTATTTAAGCATTATTATAAAAGCCAAAGTTAATATTTAAATTAATTTAGCAAAAATTAAAGTTATTATAAACTAAAAGTTTAAAAACTTTAATAAAGTTAAAGCAGTTTAATTTTTTTTAAAACTATATAACTTTATTTATATGTTTATTTATTATGCTAATAATATTATAAAATTATTAAACTAATTATTTAAAAAAAACGCTTTGTTTAAAAAAAGTTTAAAATAAAAAAACGTTTTTAAAGCTATAAAGCAATTAATATGCTAAATATTAATATTAGCATTTTTTTGCTTAAGGCAACTTATTTAAATAAAAACTAATATATTAAAAAATATTATTAGCAAAATTATTTAGCAGCAATAAAAAAACAAAAAATAAAAGCTTATAAAATATTTTTTTAAAACAATAACTGTATTAAAAAAAGCTTATTTTATATAAAACAAAAAAATGTTAGCTATAATATAAATTTTAAAGCATTATTGCTTAAAGCTTTTAAAACAAAAATTTTTTGTTATTATTAATTATTAAACTTTTTTATACTTTTTAATTAAACGTATGCTTTTAATACGCTAAATTTAATAAGCCAACTTTTTAATAAACTTTAATATTACTTTTTAATATAAACTTAAAAAAAAAACCGTAGTAGCTAATGTTTTATTTAAAAAAATAGCTAAATTATTTATAATAAAAGTATAAAAAGCTAAAAAACGTATTTTAATTATATTTAAACTTTAAGCTATAAAAAACAATAAAGTAGCATTTAAAAAAGCTAAACTAATAAAACTAATTAAAAAAAAAAATAAAGCTTAAAAGTTAGGCTATAAAAATTATTAGTTATAAGTGCTTAAAACTATTTTAAATAATATTATTTTTTTGTAAACAATTTTAATTAAAAAATTATATTATTTTAAAATTACTGTTTATTTAGGCCAAAATAAAACAATTAAAACAATTAAGCAAAATTTTTATTAGTTTTATTTAAAGCAAAATGTTAAAAAATATGTACGCAACTGTTATAACTATTAAAAAAACAAAATATTTTAAAATAAAACATTTAAACTATTATATTTAATATTAATATTGCAAGCAGTATAAAAACAAATAATAATAAACAAAAAAAATATGCTAAAAAATTGCTAAAGTTATAATTATGTTTAAGCTTTTATAAACAAGTTTAACTGTTTGCTAGCTACATTTTTAAATAAAAAATTTAATATAACAAAAATAGTAGCAACATAATACTATTGTTTTTTATATTAATTTTTTAGCATGCTAAATTGCTAGCTATTAAATAATATAAGATTTTTTATATTAAATTTTATAAAAAAATTTAACAAGTTAATTAAAATAAAATATTATAATAGTAGCGCTTACTACTTTTAAATATAAAAAGCAATCAAATTTATTAATTAAAAATTTAACTAATAATTATAATTTTATATTAACAAATATTAAAATAATTAAAGCTTTTATTTACTAACGTTAAATTTTGTTTATAATTTATTATAGCATTTATTATTAAATATAGCTTTTTTAAAAGTAGCTTTAAAAACTAATATATACAATCTACTATTAACAAAACTTTTAAACAAAAAAACTAACACGTTGTTATAAAAGCTAGCATTAAAACTAATAAAACAAATATAAAAAGTTTAAAAAATAGCATATGCATTAGCAAAAGCAGCTTAAAAACAACAAAAATTATAAGCTAATAAAAAGCATAAATTAATTAACTTTAAAATAAAAAATAAAGTATTTTTTAAAAAAAAAAAAGTTTTTTATATAAATATTAATTACTTAGCTAAACTTATAATTTATAAAACTATTTAAAATTTAAAAAAAATAAAGAAGTTATTTTATGTTAACTAACTATAAAAAGCAGATAATAATTTATTATTATAACAAATTTAAACGTTTTTAAAATTTAAAAACATTAATAAAAAATTTAAATATAAAGTAAATAAAGTAAAAAAATTACGTTTATATAAAAAATATTATATACTGCAATATTAAATCTTTTAATAAAAATATAATTTTAATAATATATAGTATTTAGCAAAAAACTTTAAAAATATACTTGCTGTATTTAAACAATTTTATAAGTTATATTTTAAAGCTTTAAAGCTATTAATTAAACTAAAAAAATAAATGCGTGCAACTGCTGCAAATAAATATATAAAAGATTACTTAAATAATAATATAGCTAAAAAGTTAAAAAAATCTATAATAACTAAACGTTATATTTAGCATTAATATAAATTAAAATCTATATTTTTGTTTTAGTAAGAAAATATAACATATAAACTATTATCAAACTGTTATATTAATAAAAAACGCATAAACTACAACCTACAAAGTGGTAATTGTATTATATTTAATTTTAAAAGATTGCAAACTTTGCTGCTTTTTTTCTTTTTTTTTTTTTAGCTTAAAATCTTAGTTTATAGCATTAATACAATGTTGTAAAGCATTTTACACAATTGTGACATATAAAATGCGTTTAAAATAATATTAAAATTTGTATATTAAGCTAATAAATATAAAATTTAGCTTTTAAATTTATTTAACTTATTTATTATAATGTTACTTATAAGTTAATAACGCATTTTTTAGCACTTTTTATACGCTAACTTAAATAATTTAATTATAATCTTTTTTATTAAATGTTTTTATTTTTATTTAATAAGTTTATATATTATGTTTAAGCTTATTATAAATATTATAACATTATTAACTTGTTTATACTTTTTTTGTTAAACAATTATTTTTAGCTTTATTATTTAATTTAACTATTTTATTATTTTTAAATTTTTATAAAACTTAAGCGTTAACTATAATAAAAAGTTTTTTATTTTATAATTGTTTGTTTTTAATTTTGTAACGCTTGCTTAAAATATAATTAGTTTTATAAAGCTTTTTATTTTTTTATTGCAAAAAAGTATTTTTATATATTAACTTTTATAACGCATTTACAAACTAGTTTTATATACAAACAAGTTTTGCACTTTTTAAACTTTTGTATAATTAATTCTAAATAACTTAATAACTACATATTTAATTAATTAAATTTATTTGGAATCTAATTTATTGGACAATTTTATATTATTTTAACAAGTTTGCGCATTATAACTGGCTTTACTGCAGAGTTTATAGCGTTGCGCGCAAGTTTTCTGCTTTTTTGTACAACGATTATTTTAACGATTTTTAAACTTTTTTTGTTTAATAACATTTTATACAATTTATAGCTTTTGTGCTTTTTATATAATAAGCAATTTTTTATTTTGTAATTAAGTTTTTTTTGTATAACAATGTTAGCTAAGCTTATTATTTGCTTTGCAAAAAGTTGCGATTTTTTTTTTTAATAATGCAAAATAATAAAAAATTGCAGTTATATTACGTAATAACTAGCTTATACTATTAATAATAGTTGTTAAAAAGCTTTTTATATATTATATAACTTGTTTTTAAATATATTAAGCTTAAAATTTAATTTTAGTTAAGTTATTTAAAGTAGTTAATTGTTAATTTGCAAATAAAGTAAGCAATAAAAGTTTAATTTTTAAAGTTTTTAAACAAAAATTTAATTAAAAAATAATATATTTAGAATTATATAATATTAATTTTGTTTTTTAAAAACTTTTTTAAATATTTGTTTTTGTTATTAATATATTAAACGTTTTAAAAAACGCAAGTAAAAAATCTTTTTTTAAAACGTATAATATATATGCTTGCATTAAATGTTTAATTTTTTTGTTATACGCTTGTTTTAATAAACTAAAATATTTAATATTAAAAAGCTAAAGCTTGTATAACAAATAAGCTAGTATATAAAATATAATTATAAAATTTTTTTTATAATATAGTTTAAAAATAATTAAATAATAGCTTTTATAGCTATTAAAAATTAATAGCTAAAAAATATTTTTTATATAACGCTTTATATATTTATTAAAATGTTTAATTTAATTTTAACTTTGTTTATTTGTTATTTAATTATTTTTTATAGTTGTAATTTTTTAATTGTTTAATAATAAGCTGTTTTAATATTAAAATACAAAATAGTTTTTTGCTGCTAAAATAATATATAAAAAAATTATATAGTTATATAATAAAATAGCTTAAATAATTATAAACTATTTTAAGTTATTTTGTTATACAGCTTTTAATTTTTTTAATTATTTAAACGTTGTTATAATTATTTTAGCTATAATTTTGTTTATTACAAACTTAGTTTTATTAAAATTATATATATATTTTTTTTTAAATTTTTTATTTGTTAATTATATATTATATAAAAGCAAACCAAACATAATATTTAATTAGATTTTTGTTTTAAATACGCTAATAATTAATTTAGTAATTAAAACGCGTTTTAAGCTTTAGTTGTTATTATATAAAGTTTAAAATTTAATTTTTTTTAACGCAAGCTTTTTTGTATAGCTTTAACAATTAATTCATTATATTTTTAACAACATTATGCTTAAAAAAAAACAATTGCAAAACTAAATCGATTATATATTGTACAATTAATTGTTTTTTAAATTCGATAAGTTTTTAAATATATAAAAATGTAGCGCGTTTTATATTACGTTTGTTTTTTTAGTTAAATAAAGTGCAAAAAAGTATATTAAAAATATTTGCTGCGCATTGTACGCTTAAATTAAAGTTTATACAAATTGTTTTTAAAACAAAAATTAAATCCGATTTATTTTATATAAATAGCATATTAATTAAAGCAGTATTAGTTAAAATAATAAAGTTAGAATATTAATCGTATAAAAAAGTTTAAAAAGTGCAAAACTTGCTTGTATGCAAAACTAGCTTATGGAATACGTTATAGCTTTTATAATTAAATTAATAAAATTTAAAATTTTAATTAACAAGCTTAAAAAATAATTTTTAATTTTAGTTTTAATAAAAATTAATTACTACTGTTACACACAAGCACATATTGCACCACAAGCACATGTTACACTTTTCTTAGCGTACCCCGTACGCTAATTTTTTATGCAAAGCTACTTACTCCACTTTTCAATAACTCCTTTAATTTAAAAGCTATAATAAAATAAATTATATCATTAGATTCGCAATTAAATAAAAAATCTAAATATATTTTTCTTTATTTTCTAACTATTTTATTTAAAGCGCTATTAAAAACTACGCTAAAATAATTCCTACAAATTTGTTTTTTAAAGCTATACGCCTAAATAAAATAGTTAGAAAATAAAAAAAAATATTTTTAAATTCTTTATTTAATTATAAATCTAATAATATAATTTATTTTATTATAGCTTTTAAATTAAAAAAGTTATTAAAAAGTAGAGTAAGTAGCTTTGCATAAAAAATTAGCGTATAAAGTACGCCAAAAAAAGTGCAACATGTGCTTGTATGCAACATATACTTGTATATAACGTTATTTAATTTTTAATATAATAATAAACATTTTTAAAATTTAAAATTAAAATAGTAGTTTAAAGTTTAAAAAAAATGTTTTATTTGTTTTTTAAATATTTAACGCAAATATAACTTTATTTATATTTAAAAGCATAATTTTAGCTGCTTTAAAACTTAATTAAATGTTTTGTTTAATAAATATATATATAAATATATATATAAAGCTTATAAAAAAGTTTTGCTTTTTAATATAAATTTAATAGCATTATATTAAACTTTTAATATGTTTATTATAACGCTGTTTTAAAACATTAAAAAGAATTAAATTAAAAAGCTAAAGTTTATATAATAAATAAACAAGCATATAAAACGTAATAATATTATTAAATTAGCAATATTTTTTAAATTGTATTAAATAATAGCTTTTATAACTATTTAAAATTAAAAAATAATAACTATTTTTAAATTAGCTTTAAATATAATTATTAAAATGTTTTGCTTAATTAACGCTTATATTATTATTAGTTTAGCTATTATTTAAAAAGTTTATAATTTAGTTTAATAATAAAATAATATTGCAATATTAAAACGTAAAATAAACTTTGCTTAAAAAAATAATGTATAACAATACTGTTTAACTTTAAAAATTAATAGCTTAATTTGTAATAACTTATTTTTTATTTTTAAGCTTAGCTTGTTAAAAATGTTTATATTGTTTAAAGCTTATAACAATTATTTTAATAATTATTTTGCTTATTAAAAACTTTGTTTTATTAAAATTATAAATATTTTTAATTTGTATAACGCATTCCACAAACTAGTTTTGCACACAAGCAAGTTTCACACTTTGGCTTAGCGTACCCTGTAGGCCAATTTATATGCAGGGGTACTTATTTCACTTTTTAATAACTTCGCAAAAAAAAACATTGTATAACAAAATAATTAGTACTATTAAATTCGCAATAAAATAGCGAATCTAATAGTATTTTTTTTTATTTTCTAGCTATTTTATTTAAAGCATTATTAAAAACCATGCTAAAATAACCTTTGTAAATTTGTTTTTTTAAAGCTATATGCTTAAATAAAATAGCTAGAAAATAAAAGAAAATACTATAAGATTCGCTATTTTATTGCGAATCTAATAGTACTAATTATTTTGTTGTACAATGTTTTTTTTTGCGAAGTTATTAAAAAGTAAAGTAAATACCTCTGCATATAAATTGGCCTACAAGGTACGCCAAGCCAAAGTGCAAAACTTGCTTGTGTGCAAAACTAGCTTGTGGGATGCGTTATTATATTTATTAATTATAAGTTTTATAAAGCTAAACTATTTATAATAATTTATAAAATTTTTATTAAAAGCTTGCTAATAATTAATTTAGCAGTTATAACGCGTTTAAAAGTTAAGTTGTTGTTATATAAAGTTTAAAGCTTAGTTAATGCTAACTTTTAACGTGTTATATTTACATTAAAAAATATTAGCTATTTTTTAAACATAATAAAGCTAAAACAAAAACGCTTGCATATTTAGCTTAAAAATATGTTTAATAATATTTTTTTTTTTACATATTATTAAATTTTGTTTTATAACGTTTATAACATAATAAAGCGCGTTATTATTAATTTTTTGCTTTAATATATAGTTAAAAACGTTATAAATATAAGCAAGCTTATAAAAAAAAAGTTTAAAGTTACGTTTTTTAGTTTAAATTGCTAACTGCAAATCAGCTTTTTTAAATTTTTAAACTATTGTATTATTATAAAATAATATATAAATAAAATAAAAAAATAAAAAGTTAGTAAAAAGTGTATTATTAACTTATAATGCGTTATTAACTTATAAATAACGTTAAATAAAATTTATTTTAAATAAAAAGTATTTGAACTTAAATAATTTGCTTAAGTTTGCATTACTATTAAACTTATTATTATATTTATTTTAATAACGTTATAAATAAAATTTATGTTTAGCTTAATTTTAAAAATGCTTTTTTTAACTAAAAAAATAAAAAAAATAAAAAAAATAATAATATAAATAACTTTAAATTAAAAAAAGTAATATAATAAAAAGTTTAATAAAAAAAGTTTAAATTGTTAAAATTTTCTAAATTTTTTAATTTTTAAAACTTTTTTTTTTCTTTTTTTTTATAATTGTTTTATATGCTTTTTTAAAACGCAGTTTATATAAATTTAATATAAACTGCTTTTTTTACTTTAATTATTTTTTTAGTTTATTAAGCTTAATAGTTAACTAAGCATTTTGCTATTAAAATAGTTAAATAAAAGCTTTAAAATTGTTATATTTAAAAAGTTTTTTAAAATTAAGTATAATATAATATATATTTTATATAATAAGTTTTATATAAAACTAAAGCTTGTAAAAAAAAAAAATAGTATGTAAAACATACCTAAATAAATTATAATAATATAAGCAAACAAAATTAAAAAAAGCATACTTTAATTAATAGTTTAGTTAGTAGTGCACTTAAATTATAACATTAAGCAAGTTGCCTACTTAGCTTAGCAGTATTTTTTTTATACATTTTATATACAAAAAGTACTTTTGCTAATAAGGCTATAACTTTATTAATATAACTTTAATAAGCTTTAAACTTTTTTTATTATAAATTTAACTAAAAAAGAAAATATAAGTTACTACTTTATTTTTTTATATTATTTTACTTTTACTTTTAAATATTTAAAAAAACAAAAATTACGCTATATTTTAGCATAATTTTACGTTTAACTATAAAAGTTAAATAATATAAAAAAATAAAGTAGTAACCTATATTTTCTTTCTTAGTTAAATTTATAATAAAAAAGGTTTAAAGCTTATTAAAGTTATATTAGTAAAGTTATAGCCTTATTGTTATTTTTATGCACGGACGAATTTTGTATAGGAATTTCTTTATAAAGTAAGTGCTAAGAAACCGGGCAACTCGCTTATAAACCACGTTATAACAAAAAATTTATATTTATTTAAATTTAATAATAACAACTTTTAACGTTTTTGTTAGCAATATATATGCTTATATAAATAAGCAAACTTAAAATTAATTATTTAATTATATTTAACAATTTTTTAAACTAATTATAAAACGTTTTTAAATTTTTTTTTAAGTTTAAATATAAAAGTTATTATATATTATATTTGTATTTTAAAATTAATAAAATTATTTAAATATATTATATAACGTATTTTATAAGCTAGTTTTATATATAAACAAGTTTTACATTTTTCTTAGCATACTTTATAGGCCACTTTATATCACAATTGTATAAAATGCTTTACAACATTGTATTAATGCTATAAACTAAGATTCTAAGCTAAAAAAAAAAAAAAAAAAAAAGACAGCAAAGCTTACAATCTTTTAAAATTAAATATAATATAATTACTGCTTTATAAATTGTAATTTATACGTTTTTTATTAATATAACAGTTTAGTAGTAATTTATATGTTATATTTTTTTATTAAAACGAAAATACAAATTTTAATTTATATTAATGCTAAATATAGCGTTTAATTATTATAGCTTTTTTTAACTTTTTAGCTATATTGTTATTTAAGTAGTTTTTTGCATGTTTATTTGCAGCAACTACGCGCATCCATTTTTTTAGTTTAACTAATAGCTTTAAAGCTTTAAAATATAGCTTATAAAATTGTTTAAGTGCAACAAGTACATTTTTAAAGTTTTTTGCTAAATACTATATATTATTAAAGTTATATTTTTGCTAAAAAACCTAATATTGCAATATATAATATTTTTTATACAAGCATAATTTTTTTACTTTGTTTATTTTATACTTAAATTTTTTGTTAATGTTTTTAAGTTTTAAAAGCGTTTAAATCTGTTATAATAATAAATTGTTATTTGCTTTTTGCAGTTAATTAGCGTAAAATAAGTTTTTTATTTTGTATAATAAAAATAAGTTTAAAACATAGCTATAGCTTCGTTTTTTTAAAATTTTAAATAGTTTTATAAATTATAAATTTAGCTAAGTAGTTAATGCTTATATAAAAAACTCTTTCTTTTTAAAAAATACTTTGTTTTTTATTTTAAAATTAATTAGTTTACACTTTTTGTTAGCCTATAATTTCTGTTGTTTTTAAGCTACTTTTGCTAATGCATATGCTATTTTTTAAACTTTTTATGTTTGTTTTATTAGTTTTAGTGCTAGCTTTTGCAGCAGCGTACTAATTTTTTCATTTAAAAATTCTATTAATAATAAGTTATATATATTAGTTTTTAAAGCTATTTTTAAAAAAGCTATATTTAGTAATAAATATTATAATAAGTTATAAACAAAATTTAATACTAGTAAATAAAAGCTTTAATTATTTTAGTATTTGTTAATATAAAATTGTAGTTATTAATTAAGTTTTTAGTTAATAAACTTAATTGCTTTTTATGTTTAAAAATAATAAGCGCTATTATTACAGTGTTTTATTTTAGTTAATTTGTTAATTTTTTTTATAAAATTTAATATAAAAAGCTTTATGTTATTTAATAGCTAGCAGTTTAATATGCTAAAAAATTAATATAAAAAATAATAGTATTATGCTATTACTGTTTTTGTTATATTAAATTTTTTATTTAAAAATATAGCTAGCAAACAGCTAAACTTGTTTATAAAAACTTAAACATAATTATAGCTTTAACAATTTTTTAGCATATTTTTTTTGTTTATTATTATTTGTTTTTATATTGCTTGCAATATAAATATTAAATGCAGTAGCTTAAATATTTTGTTTTAAAGTATTTTATTTTTTTAATAGTTATAGTAGTTATATACATATTTTCTAACATTTTGCTTTAAATAAAGCTAATAAAAATTCTGTTTAATTGTTTTAATTGTTTTATTTTAGCTTAAATAAATAATAATTTTAAAATAATATAACTTTTTAATTAAAGCTGTTTATAAAAAAATAATACTATTTAAAATAGTTTTAAGCACTTATAGCTAATAATTTTTATAGCCTAACTTTTAAGCTTTGTTTTTTTTTTTAATTAGTTTTATTAGTTCAGCTTTTTTAAGTGCTACTTTATTGCTTTTTATAACAGCTATTAATTTTTTTATAGCTTAAAGTTTAATTATAATTAAAATGCGTTTTTTAGCTTTTTATGCTTTTATTATAAATAACTTAACTATTTTTTTAAATAAAGCATTAGCTATTATATTTTTTTTTTTAAGTTTATATTAAAAAATAATATTAAAGTTTGCTAAAAAGTTAGCTTATTAAACTTGGCATATTAAAAGCATACGTTTAATTAAAAAATATAAAAAGGCTTAATAATTTATAACAATAAAAAATTTCTGTTTTAAAAGCTTTAAATAATAATGTTTTAAAGTTTATATTACAGCTAACATTTTTTTGTTTTATATAAAATAAGCTTTTTTTAATACAGTTATTATTTTAAAAAAATATTTTATAAGCTTTTATTTTTTGTTTTTTTGTTGTTACTAAATAACTTTGCTAATAACGTTTTTTAATACGTTAGTTTTTATTTAAATAAATTGCTTTAAACAAAAAAATGCTAATATTAATGCTTAATATGCTAATTGCTTTATAGCTTTAAAAGCGTTTTTTTATTTTAAACCTTTTTTAAACAAAACGTTTTTTTTAAATAATTAATTTAATAGTTTTACAATATTGTTAACCTATAACACAAGCTAGTTTTGCACACAAGCAAGTTTTGCACTTTTTTTAGAGTACCTTGTAAGCTAATTTTCTATGCAAAAGTACTTACACCACTTTTTAATAACTCCGCGAAAATAGGTTGCACAACAAAATAATTGGTACTATTAGATTCGTAATAAAATAACGAATCTAATAGTATTTTCTTTTATTTTCTAACTATTTTATTTAAAGCGTTATTAGAAACTACGCTAAAATAATCTTTGCAAATTTGTTTTTTGAAGCTATACGCCCAAATAAAATAGCTACAAAATAAAAGAAAATACTATTAGATTCATTATTTTATTACGAATCTAATAGTACTAATTATTTTGTTGTACAATCTATTTTCGCAGAGTTATTAAAAAGTGGTGTAAATACTTTTGCATAAAAAATTAGCTTACAGGGTACTCCAAAAAAAGTGCAAAACTTGCTTGTGTGCAAAACTAGCTTGTGTTATGGGTTAGCATAATAAATAAATATGCAAATAAAGTTATATAATTTTAAAAAAAATTAAACTGCTTTAACTTTGTTAAAGTTTTCAAACTTCTAGTTTATAATAACTTTAATTTTTGCTAAATTAATTTAAATATTAACTTTAGCTTTTATAATAATGCTTAAATAATTTATTATAATAACATTAAATTAAAATTTTTTAAAATTTTTTTATAATTAGATTTTATATAAACAATAAATAATTTTTTTGCATTACTTTTAATGCTTTTTTTTTAGTTTTAAATATATTAATATATTATTAGCATATACGTTAACAAATTTGTTTAACAGTTTTTATAATTAAATATTAATAAAAAATTGCTACTAAGCTAAGCTTACTTTAAAGCTAAAAAAAAAAACTTTTTATTAAAAAACTTTTTATTAAATATAAAAAGCTATAAAATATTAAAAGTTAATTAATATGCGTAGCTAATAAAAAGCTTTAATAATATTAAATTTAAAGTTAAAGCTAAAACTATTTTATTTTTTAAATATTAATTTTGCTAGTAATAATTAATACAAAACTTTTGTTTTTATAAATATAGCTTAAAAGCAAATAAAATTAGCGCTGCATTTATTTTTATAGCTAGTTTAATAAAATCCATTTTTAGCAGCTAGTTTATTACTTTTTTTTTTAAAAATAAATATTAAATTAAAGTTTAATATTTTAAAAGCTTATTATTTTATATTTTTTTATTAAGTTTAAAAACTATATTATGTTTTAATTATAATAAAAACAAAATGTTTGCTTTTTTTTTTTAAAAAAAAACTTTTTAAATATATTAATAATTTTAAAAAAAAAACATTAAACTAAAGCTATATGCTTAAAATTTTTGTTTACAAAAAACAGTATACGCTTTTTATTATACGTTTTTTAAAGCTTAACTGCTTTTATATTTATAGTTTTTTTATTTTTAAATAATTTTATAAACTTAATAAATATTAGTTTAATTAGCATTTTTAGCGCTAGCTTAATTTATTATTAACAGTTTAAGTTATTTTTAATTTGCTTTATAATTTTTTAAATTATAGCTCGGTTTTTTATTTTTTTTGCACTTATTATAGCAGCAGCTGACTTTTTTTTTTCGCTTTTTAAAATATGCAGTACTTTTTTTCTAAAGCTTAATTTTGCTGGTTTATGTTTTATTAAACGCTAAAATTAATTTAACGTTTAGTTTTGTTTAATAATTAAATTTAAATAGCTAAAAAATACTTTGCTAATGCAAATTAATTTTTAAGCTAACGTTATATACAAGCATATATTATACTATAAGCACATGTTGCACTTTTTTTAGCGTACTTTATACGCTAATTTTTTATATAAAGCTACTTACTCTACTTTTTAATAACTTTTTTAATTTAAAAGCTATAATAAAATAAATTATATTATTAAATTTGTAATTAAATAAAAAATCTAAATATATTTTTTTTTATTTTTTAGCTATTTTATTTGTGCATATAGCTTAAAATAATTTTTGCAAATTTGTTTTTTAAAGCTATATGCCCAAATAAAATAGCTAAAAAATAAAAAAAAATATATTTAGATTTCTTATTTAATTACGAATCTAATAATATAATTTATTTTATTATAGATTTTAAATTAAAAAAGTTATTAAAAAGTGGAGTAAATAGCTTTGCATAAAAAATTAGTATACGGGGTACGCTAAAAAGAGTGCAACATGTGCTTGTGGTATAACATGTGCTTGTATATAACATTATATTAAACGTTGTTTTTTATAATTTAAAAAAAAGTTATGTTTAATAAGCTAATTTATGCTAATTATAACCTTATAACTTATATTTATTATTTAAAACATTTAGTTTTTAAAACAGTAGCTATTAATTTTTAAAATAGCTATTAAATGCTTTTTTATTAAACCTGCAGTTTTTTTATAATAGTTAAACAAAAGTATTAATTAATTTAAATAAATTATTTATATATTAAGTTATTATTTAATTTATTTAGCTAATTTTTTGCTTACTAATAAATTTGTTTATGCTTTAATATTATATAGCGCAATAATTTTTATTTTAAAGTTATTTATTTATAATTATATTTTTTAATTAAATAGTATTAACTTTTTTCAGCTATTTATTTTAGCTAATAAAAAAAATAAAATTATTAAAAAAACTTTTAATAGTTTTGCTAGTTTTTTAAGTTATTTAAACTAAATAAGTTATTATTTGCTTTTTTTTTAGTTAGCTAAACTTTGTTTATATTTGCTTACTTTTTAAAGCAATTAGCTATTTTATATTTTAGTTTGCTATATTTAAAACATATATTATTATTTTAATAAACTTTTTTTTTTTTATTAGTTAACGCTTGTTTAAGTTAGCTAGCTATTTTAATAAAGTTAGGTTTATTAAGCGCTTGCTGCAAAGTTTTTACAGCTAGGTTGCTAGCTTTAGCTTTAGCTTTGCAATTAGCGCTAATTTTTTAGCGTTATTAAAAAATATGTTTGTAATTAAATATAACGTCACACACAAGCACATATTACACCACAAGCACATGTCGCACTCTTCTTGGCGTACCCCGTACGCTAATTTTCTATACAAAGCTACTTACTCCACTTTTTAATAACTTTTTCAATTTAAAAGCTATAATAAAATAAATTATATTATTAAATTTATAATTAAATAAAAAATCTAAATATATTTTTTTTTATTTTCTAGCTATTTTATTTAGGCATATAGCTTTAAAAAACAAATTTGCAAAGATTATTTTGGGCTATATACACAAATAAAATAGCTAAAAAATAAAAAAAAATATATTTAAATTTCTTATTTAATTACGAATCTAATAATATAATTTATTTTATTATAGCTTTTAAATTAAAAAAGTTATTAAAAAGTGGAGTAAATAGCTTTGCATAAAAAATTAGCGTATAGGGTACGCTAAGAAAAGTGCAACATATGCTTGTAGTATAATATGTGCTTGTGTATAACGTTAGCTTTAATTATTTTGTTGCAAAAGCGTTTATAAATTATATTTAAATTAGTATTAGCTTTAAAAATTTTGCTGCTTAAATTTATATTAATATAGCTTTAAAAAATCTAAAGCTATTTGCTTTTAAGCAGTTTAAACTTTTAAACAAAGCTATTAAACTAAAAAATAAATTAATAAATATTGTTATTTTTATTAAGCTTAAAGCAAAAAATCTTTAATTTTTTATAAGCTAAAACAGCTTAATTTAAATTATAATAAACTGTTTTTAAAATCTAAATTAATTTAGCAAATTTATTAAATAAATGTTTAATAAAACAAAATTAAGTTTTAACAAATCTTTTAACGTTTTTTTTTAATAAAAATATTATATAGCATATATAGCTTTATTTAATACAAAAAATAATAAAATCTTTTTTTAATTTGTTAATTAGTTTTTTAAACTAGTTATTAAAAAAGTTTTTGTTATTTATAAACTTATTTAAGTTTGTTTTTTAAGTTTTTGCTTTTTTTTTATAGTTTTTGCTAGCTATATTAATTAAATAGCTAATAAGTTTAAACATTTTTTATGTAGCTATGCTTATAAGTTTAAAGCTAGTGCTGCTAAAAGCGCTGTTTTTAATGTTTTCGCGCTATTGTTTACTTAATAAAAACGTATTAGCTTAATGCTAAATTTAAGCTTACAACTGCTTAATTAGCTAATAAAAACGCTAAATCTTGTTTTAATTATTTTTAGCTATAGTTTTTAATATAAATGTTACTTATTTTTTTTTTAGTTTAAAAGCGTTTAAAAAAGCCTTTATTTTTTATTTTTTTATTTTTTTAATTAACTAAATCAGTATATTAATAGTTAAATCTTTTAATAGCATACTTTTTAGCGCCATATATAATTGCAGTTTTACAAATCTTTTTAAATTTGTAATAAACATTAAAAAAGTTCTTTAAAGTAGCATATAATTGTATTAAATAGTTGCACTTGTTTTTTTTAGTAGTTATATGCTAACTAAAAAAAAAAAGTAATATTTTTATATTTTGCTTATTATAGCAAAAAATAAAGTTTTATATTTAGTTAACGCTTAATAGCAAAAATAAAAAAGCTTAAAATAGTATTACAATTGTATAAAATGCTTTATAACATTATATTAATACTATAAACTAAGATTTTAAGCTGAAAAAAAAAAAAAGAAAAAGGATAGCAAAGCTTGCAATCTTTTAGAATTAAATATAGTACAATTACTGCTTTGTAGGTTGTGGTCCGTGCGTTCCTTATTAATATAACAATCTAGTGGTAGTTTATGCGTCACACTTTATATGTAGAGGTACTTACTCCCCTTTATTATAACTTTGCAAAAAAAGGTTGTATAATAAAATAATTAGTACTATTAAATTTGTAATGAAATAATAAATTTAATAATATTTTTTTTTATTTTCTAACTATTTTATATGGGCGTATAGCATTAAAAAACAAATTTGCAAAAATTATTTTAGCGTAGTTTTTAATAACGCTTTAAATAAAATAGTTAAAAAATAAAAGAAAATACTATTAGATTTGTTATTTTATTACAAATCTAATAGTACTAATTATTTTATTGTACAACCTTTTTTTGTAAAGTTATAATAAAAAGGAGTAAGTATTTTTGCATATAAAGTGGCTTACAAGGTACGCCAAAAAAAGTGCGAAACTTGCTTGTGTGCAAAACTAGCTTGTGGGATGCGTTAATTATTATAAAGCTGCTATAATAGCTTATAAAAGCTTTTAAATTTATAAAAGTATAAAACAGTATTTAAAACTTATAAATAAAAAGCAAAAAGATTTTTAAAAACGTTATTATTATTAAAAGTATAAATATTAAAAAAGCTAAAAAATTTATAAAAAATATAACTTTATAAAGTTAAAATATTAGCACAAGTTAAATAAACTATATAATAAGCTAAAAGTAATTAAAGTAATAATAAGCAAAGTTAAATAAAGCTTAATGCATTTTTTATTTGGATTAGCTACTTTTTTAAACTTTTGTATACAATATTTTCTATTTTTTTTTTTTAACTAATAATAATAGTTAACTTTTAAACTAAAGCTAATTTATAACTAGCTTTTTAAGCTTGCTAAAACAACTTTTGTTTATTTTTTAAACGTGCTGCTAAGTGTTACGATCGTATAAAATGCCTTATAACATTGTATAAATGCTATAAACTAAAATTCTAAGCTAAAAAAAAAGAAAAAAAAAAGGATAGCAAAGCTTGCAATCTTTTAAAATTAAATATAATATAATTATTACTTTATAAGTTATAGTTTGTACATTTTTTATTAATATAACAGTTTAGTAATAATTTATACGTTATATTTTTTTATTAAAACAAAAATACAGATTTTAATTTATATTAATGCTAAGTGTAACGTTTAGTTATTATAACTTTTTTTAATTTTTTAGCTATATTATTATTTAAGTAGTTTTTTGCGTATTTATTTGCAGCAGCTGCGCGCATCTATTTTTTTAGTTTAATTAATAGCTTTAAAGCTTTAAAATGTAGCTTATAAAATTGTTTAAATGCAGCAAATACATTTTTAAAGTTTTTTGCTAAATATTATATATTATTAAAGTTATATTTTTGTTAAAAAATCTAGTATTATAATATATAATATTTTTTATACAAACGTAATTTTTTTATTTTGTTTACTTTATATTTAAATTTTTTGTTAATATTTTCAAGTTTTAAAAGCGTTTAAATTTATTATAATAATAAGTTGTTGTTTGCTTTTCGTAATTAGTTAGTATAAAATAAGTTCTTTATTTTATATAATAAAAATAAGTTTAAAACATAGCTATAGCTTTATTTTTTTAAAATTTTAAATAGTTTTACAAATTATAAGTTTAGCTAAATAGTTAATACTTATATAAAAAAACCTTTTTTTTTTTAAAAAATACTTTATTTTTTATTTTAAAGTTAATTAGTTTGCGCTTTTTATTAGCTTATAATTTTTGTTGTTTTTAAGCTGCTTTTGTTAATATATGTGCTATTTTTTAGACTTTTTATGTTTGTTTTATTAGTTTTAATGCCAGCTTTTGCAACAGCGTGCTAATTTTTTTATTTAAAAGTTTTATTAATAATAAGTTGTATATATTAGTTTTTAAAGCTACTTTTAAAAAAGCTATATTTAATAATAAGTGCTATAATAAATTATAAACAAAATTTAACGCTAGCAAATAAAAGCTTTAGTTATTTTAGTATTTATTAATATAAAATTATAATTGTTAATTAAATTTTTAATTAATAAACTTAATTGCTTTTTATGTTTAAAAATAGTAAGCGCTACTATTGTAGTGTTTTATTTTAGTTAACTTATTGATTTTTTTTATAAAATTTAATATAAAAAGCCCTATGTTATTTAATAGCTAGCAGTTTAATATGCTAAAAAATTGATATAAAAAACAATAATATTATGCTGTTATTATTTTTGCTGTATTAGATTTTTTATTTAAAAGTATAGCTAACAAATAGTTAAACTTGTTTATAAAAGCTTAAACATAATTATAGCTTTAGCAGTTTTTTAGCATATTTTTTTTGTTTATTATTATTTATTTTTATATTGCTTATAATATAAGTATTAAATGTAATAGCTTAAATGTTTTGTTTTAAAATATTTTGTTTTTTTAACAATTATAATAATTACATATATATTTTTTAACATTCTGTTTTAAATAAAGCTAATAAAAATTTTGCTTAATTATTTTAATTGTTTTGTTTTAGTTTAAATAAGCAGTAATTTTAAAGTAATATAACTTTTTAATTAAAGCTGTTTATAAAAAGATAATATTATTTAAAATAGTTTTAAGCATTTATAGCTAATAATCTTTATAGCCTAACTTTTAAGCTTTGTTTTTTTTTTTAATTAGTTTTATTAGTTTAGCTTTTTTAAGTGCTACTTTATTGTTTTTTATAGTAGCTATTAGTTTTTTTATAGCTTAGAATTTAATTATAATTAAAATGCGTTTTTTAGCTTTTTATGCTTTTATTATAAATAACTTAGTTATTTTTTTAAATAAAGCATTAATTATTATGTTTTTTTTTTTAAGTTTATATTAAAAAATAATATTAAAGTTTGCTAAAAAATCAGCTTACTAAATTTGGCGTATTAAAAGCATACGTTTGGTTAAAAAGTATAAAAAAGCTTAATAATTTATAATAATAAAGAATTTCTGTTTTAAAAGCTTTAGGCAATAATGCTTTAAAGTTTGTATTATAGTTAATATTTTTTTGTTTTATATAAAGTAAGCTTTTTTTAATACAATTATTGTTTTAAAAAAAATATTTTATAAGTTTTTATTTTTTGTTTTTTTATTGTTATTAAATAATTTTGTTAATAGCGTTTTTTAATATATTAATTTTTATTTAAATAAATTGCTTTAAATAAAAAAATGCTAGTACTAATGCTTAATATATTAATTGCTTTATAGCTTTAAAAGCGTTTTTTTATTTTAAGCTTTTTTTAAACAGAGCGTTTTTTTTAAATAACTAGTTTAATAATTTTATAATATTGCTAACGTAATAAATAAATATGTAAATAAAGTTATATAATTTTAAAAAAAATTAAACTGTTTTAATTTTGTTAAAATTTTTAAACTTTTAGTTTATAATAGCTTTAATTTTTGCTAAATTAATTTAAATACTAATTTTAGCTTTTATAATAACGCTTAAATAATTTATTATAATAATATTAAATTAAAATTTCTTAATATTTTTTTATAATTAAATTTTATATAAACAATAAATAACGTTTTTATATTGTTTTTAATATTTTTTTTTTAGTTTTAAATATATTAATATATTATTAGTATATATATTAATAAATTTGTTTAACAGTTTTTATAGTTAAGTATTAATAAAAAATTGCTACTAAGTTAAGCTTATTTTAAAGCTAAAAAAAAAAACTTTTTATTAAAAAACTTTTTATTAAGTATAAAAAGCTATAAAATATTAAAAGTTAATTAATATGTATAACTAATAAAAAGCTTTAATAATGTTAAGTTTAAAATATTGTTTTATATTTTAGCAGTTATAAATAATATTATTTAAATTTAAAGCTAAAACTATTTTGTTTTTTAAGTATTAATTTTGCTAGCAATAATTAATATAAAACTTTTGTTTTTATAAATGCGGCTTAAAAGCAAATAAAATTAGCGCTGCATTTATTTTTATAGCTAATTTAATAAAATTTATTTTTAGCAGCTAATTTATTACTTTTTTTTTTAAAAGTAAATACTAAATTAAAGTTTAATATTTTAAAAGTTTATTGTTTTATACTTTTTTATTAAGTTTAAAAACTATATTATATTTTAGTTATAATAAAAATAAAATGTTTGCTTTTTTTTTTAAAAAAAAACTTTTTAAATATGCTAATAATTTTAAAAAAAAAACGTTAAACTAAAGCTATATACTTAGAATTCTTGTTTATAAAAAACAGTATACGCTTTTTATTATATATTTTTTAAAGCTTAACCGTTTTTATGTTTATAGTTTTTTTATTTTTAAATAATTTTATAAACTTAATAAATATTAGTTTAATTAGCATTTTTAGCGTTAGCTTAGCTTATTGTTAACAGTTTAAATTATTTTTAACTTGTTTTATAATTTTTTAAATTATAGCTTGGTTTTTTATTTTTTTTCCGCTTATTATAGCGGCAGCTAACTTTTTTTTTTTTGTTTTTTAAAGTATATAATACTTTTTTTTTAAAGCTTAATTTTGCTAATTTATGTTTTGTTAAATATTAAAATCAATTTAACATTTAGCTTTATTTAATAATTAAATTTAAATAGCTAAAAAATATTTTATTAATATAAATTAATTTTTAAACTATATTAAGCATTATTTTTTGCAGTTTAAAAAAAAGTTATATTTAGCAAGCTAATTTATGCTAATTATAACTTTATAACTTATATTTGTTATTTAAAACACTTAGTTTTTAAAACAGCAGCTATTAATTTTTAAAATAGCTATTAAATGCTTTTTTATTAAGCTCGCAATTTTTTTGCAATAATTAAACAAAAGTATTAGTTAGTTTAAATAAATTATTTATATATTAAATTGTTGCTTAATTTATTTAGCTAATTTTTTGCTTATTAATAAATTTGTTTATATTTTAGTATTATATAGCGCAATAATTTTTATTTTAAAATTATTTATTTATAATTATATTTTTTAATTAAATAATATTAACTTTTTTTAACTATTTATTTTAGCTAATAAAAAAAATAAAATTATTAAAAAAACTTTTAATAGTTTTGTTAATTTTTTAAGTTATTTAAGCTAAATAAATTGTTGCTTGCTTTTTTTTTAACTAATTAAACTTTGTTTATATTTGCTTGCTTTTTAAAACAGTTAACTATTTTATATTTTAGTTTATTATATTTAAAACATATATTATTATTTTAATAAACTTTTTTTTTTTATTAGTTAGCGCTTGTTTAAATTAGCTAGCTGTTTTAATAAAATTAAGTTTATTAAACGTTTGCTGCAAAGTTTTTGCAGCTAAGTTGCTAGCTTTAGCTTTAGCTTTATAATTGGCGCTAATTTTTTAACGTTATTAAAAAACATATTTGTAATTAAATATAGCTTTAGCTATTTTGTTGCAAAAGCGTTTATAAGTTATATTTAAGTTAATATTAGCTTTAAAAATTTTGTTACTTAAGTTTATATTAATATAGCTTTAAAAAATTTAAAGCTATTTATTTTTAAGCATTTTAAACTTTTAAACAAAGCTGTTAAACTAAAAAATAAATTAATAAATATTGCTATTTTTATTAAGCTTAAAATAAAAAATTTTTAGTTTTTTATAAGCTAAAGTAGCTTAATTTAAGTTATAATAAACTGTTTTTAAAGTTTAAATTAATTTAATAAATTTATTAAATAAACGTTTAATAAAGCAAAATTAAATTTTAATAAATTTTTTAACGTTTTTTTTTAATAAAAATATTATATAGCGCATATAGCTTTATTTAATACAAAAAATAATAAAATTTTTTTTTAACTTGTTAGCTAGTTTTTTAAGCTAGTTATTAAAAAAGTTTTTATTACTTATAAACTTATTTAAATCTGCTTTTTAAATCTTTGCTTTTTTTTTATAGTTTTTGTTAGCTGTATTAATTAAATAGCTAATAAATTTAAACATTTTTTATGCGGCTATGCTTACAAATCTAAAGCTAATGCTGCTAAAAGCGTTGCTTTTAATACTTTTGCGCTATTATTTATTTAGTAAAAGCATGTTAACTTAATATTAAATTTAAGTTTATAACTATTTAATTAGCTAATAAAAACGTTAAATTTTATTTTAGTTGTTTTTAGCTATAGTTTTTAGTATAAATGTTATTTATTTTTTTTTTAGTTTAAAAGCGTTTAAAAAAGCTTTTGTTTTTTATTTTTTTTTTTTTTTAATTAACTAAATTAATATGTTAATAGTTAGATTTTTTAATAATATACTTTTTAGCGCTGTATATAATTATAGTTTTGCAAATTTTTTTAAGTTTGTAATAAGCACTAAAAAAGTTTTTTAAAATAGCATATAATTGTATTAAATAATTATATTTGTTTTTTAATAGTTGTATATTAATTAAAAAAAAAAAGTAATATTTTTATGTTTTGTTTACTATAACAAAAAATAAAGTTTTATATTTAATTAACGCTTAATAATAAAAATAAAAAAGTTTAAAATAATGTTATAATTGTATAAAATGCTTTATAATATTATATAAATGTTATAAACTAAGATTTTAAGCTAAAAAAAAAGAAAAAAAAAGGGATAGCAAAGCTTGCAATCTTTCAAAATTAAATATAATATAATTACCACTTTGTAGGTTGTAATCTGTGCGTTCTTTATCAATATAACAGTTTAATAGTGGTTTATGCGTTATATTAAGCTTTATAATGTTTTTTGTATAACTTTTATTAATTAAAAACACAGTTTTAATTTAAACAATAAAATATGTTTTTTAAAGTTTAAATTAACTAAATTTAAAAAAAATTTAATTATATAATATATTATTAACTTTATTGCGCAATTGTTTTTATTTAAATATAATAATGTTAAAAATATAATTAACTAACTATTAAAATTATACAAAAAACGTTTTATAAAAAAAAATTAAACATTTAATTTTATACAAAAATAACTAAAGTTTTAAATATGTTTTAATTAAAAAATTAATTACTAAAAAGTTTTAAATAAAAATTTAATTAAATATTATGTTTAGTTTATATTTATATAAAAAATAATAATTAAAAACAGCATTTATAAAAACAATATTTATAATTTTAATAAAATAAGATTTATAATAAACAAAATTATAGCTAATTTTGTTATAACTACATTTAAACGTATATAAAAACTAAAAGCTATATAATTAAGTAATACAAATTAGTTTATAATTATTTAAGCTATTTTATTATATAGCTATATTATTTTATTTTATATTATTTTAATAAAGCAAAACTATTTATTACTTTAATATAAAAATATTAATTTATTTAGCAATTAAAAAGTTAAAACTATAAAAAATAGTTAAACAACAAACAAATAAAGCGTAAATTAAATTAAACATTTTAATTTATATATAAAAAATTATATAAAAAAAGTTTATTATTTATTTATTTTTAATAAGCATAAAAGTTATTATTTTATTAATTTTAAACAATATTATAAAAATAACAAAATTATAATTTTTTATATGCTTTTTTATTTTTTTTATAAGCTTTAGCTTTTAAATATTAAATGTTTTAGTTTTTTAAAACGGTTGTATAATAAACAAATTAAACATTTAATACAAGCGTATATTACTTATATTAAAAAAGAAGATTTTTTTAGCGCGTTTTTTTGCGCGTTTTTTAAGTTTATAACTTTAAATAACATATAAAAAAGTTTTAAAAAAGCAAAATTAAAGCTATATAACTTAAAATATATTATTAATTAATTAAATTATTGTTTAGTTATTTTTTAAATTAAGCTTTTATTTTTAACTTTATTTGTTTGTTAACAATTTGCAACTTTAAACAATTTAACTAAAGCTTAATTTTTATTTTAATATATTAAATTAAAAGTTATATAATATTAAAATAGCTTTTTAATATTTATTATTAAAAGTATAAGCTAAATTATATATAATATAACTAATATTATATATTGTTTTATATTATTAAAAAAAAAATTACAACTTTTTATAAAACAAATTATTAACTTAGCTAACGTTGTTATATAAAAAGAATTTGATTACAAAATAAAAAATTTTTTATTATATAAAAAGCAAAAGATTTATAAGCTTTTAAAAACGTAGTTAAGCAAAAAAATTGTAAAAACTATTAAAATAATTGTTATACAAAAAAAAAAAAAATATGCGCCTAACGCTATAAAGTTTGCAGCAAACTTAGCTATAATGCGCAAACTTGTTAAAATAATATAAAAACGTTTAGCAAATTAAATTCTAAATAGTTTAAATTAATTATATATATTATTATTAAATTATTTTTAAATGCGTATACAAAGGTTTAAAAAAGTGGCCAATTTAATTAGGTAGCTAATCTAAGTAAAAAATGCGTTAATGTTTTAAACCAAAAATTAAAAATTTTTTTTTTTAAGTTTTAAAATAAAGCTTTAAATATTTTGTTTAAAATTTTAAATAATATATTAATAATAATTGTTTATATAACTTGCTACTGCTTTTAACAATATAATAAATTATTAAATATAAAAACATTTTTAAAAATAATTAAATAGTATTAGTTATTAAAAAAAGTTTTAAAATAATACGTAATAAAAAAGTTTTATAAAAGTTAAAAATAATATAAATAATAATATAAAAATAATAAAATAAATAAAATAAAAATAGCAAAAAAAATAAAAAAGTAACAAGTAATATTAACAATTAATTTTTAAGCTAATAAAAAAGCAGAAAAAAGTTATGCTTATATATTAATTTTTAATAAATTATAGTAATATAAGCAAATAAAATTAAAAAAAAACACACTTTAATTAATAATTTAGTTAATAGTGCACCTAAATTATAACAAAATATTTATATTAAAAAAAAAGCTAACAATATTAAATTTTTTATATAGTTAAAATATTTTAAAAAAAAAACAGTTATAAATTAATTAATACTTATTATTTTTTTTAATTTTTTGTTTTAAAAGCTTTTAATAGCTAAGCTAATAAAACTATAATATTTAAAACTAAAATTATTTATTTTAAAGTTAAATTAACTTAACAAAAAAAAAACATTATTAAAATATTAAAATATTATTAAAACAGCGTTTTATATGTATAAGTTATATTTATAAACAAAAATAAAAGTTAAAGTATTAAATTGTTTATAAAAATAAAGCTTTTAAAAACAAAGTGTTAAATACTTTATTTTAGCTATTAAAACATTAAAAAAAAAACGGAAACAAAAAACTATATTATTGCAAAAACATTTAAAAACAGTAATCGCAAAAAAATTCGTTAAAAAAAAAAAAGCTTTAATTAAAGTGTAGTATGTAATAAGTAGGGTAGCCCGCGACCGCACAGCCCGTGATTAGTGCGGTTATTTCACAACACAAAGCTGTTTTCATTTCTATGCAAGATGTTTATTCTACATATATCGGAACATATGTCACCTAGGCTAAACAGCAATCTTGTCTGTTTGTAACTGAATAATAATCTTGTTATTTTGGCATATAATAACCTATATCCGCCGTCTCTTTAAGGATAGATTAACAAAGATCTAAGGACAAAGACAACGATAACAACAACAGCAGCAAGTAAAAGAGTAATCAATTCACGGTAAATCTCTAAGACATTATAAGTCGCAAACAAAGGAAATATGTCGGGTTGCGGTTCCAAGGATAACAACAATAACTCTACTCGTGGCAACGGGTCGGGTAGACCGAGTAGATTTATTGAACATTTATCAGAAAACACCACTGATCAAAAAATTCGTGCTTCGGATATTGTAATTCATGAACCTAAACCTCCAGTGACTAAACCGAATAAGCGTGCTAAAAAATCGACTTCAAAAGATACTGTTGACCCGCGTACGCAAGAGATTCTTGCCGAGGCCGCTAAACGAAAAGAGCTCCGGGACACGAAAAGGGACAAAGAGGCGAAAAAGAAAAAGGCCGCAATTACCGAGGCGCATCAAGCCGCTGTAGGAATATATTCTACATTTTTATCACGAAGGTCGTAAAAAGACAGAAAGAAAACAAAGGGGGAGGGGGGCTGGCGTAAGATGTAATATGTTCAAATAGGGACAAAAACATAAATAAATAAATCCAAGTAAGTCTAATATCTTAAGGTTGCCGTTTACTAGAATATTAAAGTTATAAAGCTTAACAAGGACTGCTAGGTAGGGCGTGGAATATGACTTCGAATTTTGAATAATCTTTCAAAGTGCCAAAGGTCCCTTGCCTTCTTGTGAAGCCTCTAGAAATAGCATATAATCCCAGACCTATATATACACAAAGATATCGGCAGTCGGAGTATTCATATGCCGACTTGCCTTGCCCTCTGCCGCAGTTAGTCTCGTAGCTATGTCTTGTGCTGAGGCAAAGGCAGAATTCAACTTTTAAAGCAGTGAGAACCTTGTAGTTTGGGATAAGCAAACCCCCTGGGTCACGACCCCCTCCCTCACGACCAGGCTAATTATTTTAAAACCTATTATTTTGACAGGGGGTTAAAAAAGTGGATAA